>JAUMHM010000003.1:4579752-4595459 GCA_032362435.1 Melikaiella ostensackeni | reverse complement strand
AAAAGGAACACCCAAAAAGTTCACAAATCAAAACTAGACTTCGAGACTATCCGCTTTTCCGGCTCATTAGAGACAAATGTACAATGAATGTACAAACAAAAAATATTAACAATATGTGCATATCTTATCATGTACCATTGTGTACTGTATTTTGACTAACACTTATGTTCTAATTTGTATAATTTTATAATTTTTCAGATGTTTATGTGTTTTTTTGTCTATCTCAGATTCTCTTACATCTACTCCATTCTTGACTTTATTGAACATTCTGTAAATAGAATCATAATGTCATACTGTTACTTATAAAAACTAAATCATTTTGTCAAGAGTAGGTTTTTTCTTAACCTTGATTTTAAAAGGCTGAAACGATTCGAATAAATTCCATGAAGTCTTTTGAAAATTTTCCAACATGTGTCTTTTACAAGAAATTGGGGTTTGAATGATACTGCCGAAAAAAATGACATTTTTGCACAAGCAAGAGTTCTGAGTCGTAAGTCGTAGATTTCTTACAAGTGTCTCTAAAATGCTTTTCGTTAAAATATGAGAATTTCTTTGGGCTTAGGCATTTCATAGCTAGTATATGTCGCGCATTCAAACAGTTTATAGTACACATCGCTTCAGTCTCCGTATTCCGGATAAAAATTTACTACTCATGAGCATCTATTTTCTTGTGAACTTTTTTCGTATCAAAAATACAATTTCAAACAAGAGAGTTCGTGTTATTGTGCTTTTCAACATTAATAAAGATCACATTCACAAGATTAACAAAGATTACGATTCTTGGATTACACTAAGGGAAGTAACAACAAATTGAATAGATAAAGCTTGAACTTTATTCGAAAAAAAAAATGTTTTTTGGTAATATGGACTTCCAAGAAATTTATGAAAATTGGGGTTAAGGACCAATAAAAAGCATTAAAGAATTTTATCCAACCAGAAAAAACTGAGATTAGCTGCACTGCAGAAAGATTTCGTGAAAAAGTGTAAGATTCATGGGGTTTTTCCAAAAAATATTTTCAAGACCAACCAGGCCCATGGTTTTCAAATATTTCTAGCGTAGAGAATCCACAAAAAGTAATTAACATCCTAAGGTTGGGTAACGGCTTTAGTAACAAATATAGCAAAAAAAGTATATTCAATTCCTTAAAATCATTAGACATTGAAGCCAAAATTTCAAAATTACCAGAAAACAAAATACAAGAATTGAGAGCAAGATTTATGAGTTTATCGAATAAATTTTTGAATAATGGTACTCTACAAACCCTAGTAGAGAAAGAATTAAGCGAAGGCTTATTTAAAACAACTTTTTTTAAGACCTCATTCTGAATTATTGATTGATAGGGCTGATAAAGGGAGTATTACAGTTGCAATATTAAAGATGTTTATAATCAAAAAATGAGGCATATCCCAAATGATAAAGATAGTTTTGCAGTTATTCCGAATGATCCTACAGAAATGATTTAAAAAGGTACATTTAAAATTTTAGTGAGATTAAGACTTAAAAAATGTTTGGAAAAGAATATCGGAAGGTGCGACAATGACACAATTCATACAAATCTATTTCTTGCCCATGGTGCAAAATACTACTTAGCCCTTACAGAACATAGACTTACACATGGGCATGACTTCAATTGGGATGATGTTAAAATTTTGTTTCACGAGAAAAATAAAAAAAGAGAGAGTTCATGGAAATGCTATTCATAAAGAAGAAAGGTAACAAAGCTATTAATTTAAAAAGAGATATTGCTAGATACAACAGAATTTGGGATGGAATCATTAATTGGATATAATGACTTTTGTTTTGTGTCACATTTGGGATTTTTGGGAATTGATTTACAATTAAAGAATAAAAGGTTTGAAATTTGGGATTTATTTCGAAATATTTCGCCTATGTCAAAATTTCAATTTTTAGTTAATGAATAAAATATGTGCCAAAAAACTGAAATTACTATCAATCATATCTGTTTTTTTATTTTCAGGTGCTAATAATAATTTTCTCATTAAACAATTCATCAATTTATACCTGTTGTTTTTCCTATAAATTACCCCTGATGAGGTTAAGGCGATATGTTAAGGTGAAAGGTTAAGGAAATAGGTTTAGGCGATAGGGTAAGGCGATAGGCTTAGTCCAAATGTGAAGGCGATAGGCTGAACTGAGAAGTTAAGGCGATAAGCTGAGCGGACAGGTTAAGGTGATAAGATGAGTCGACAGGTTGAGGCGATAGGGTGAGCCAATAGGTTGAGGCGATAGGATAAGGCGATAGGATAAGACCATAGGTTAAGGCCATAGGTTGAGACGATAGGATAAGGCCATAGGTTGTGGTAATAGGTTGAGGCGATAAGTCAAGGCGATATGTCAAGACGATAGGTTAAAGCGATAGGCTGAACCGACAGGTTGAGGGGATAGGCTGATCCGATAGGTTAAGAAAATAAAATGAGGTGATAGGTTAAGGCGATAGTATAAGAAAATAGTTTAAGTAAATAGGTTGAGGCGATAGGTTAAGGTAATAGCTTAAGGTGATAGGTTAAGGTGACAGGTTAAGGCAATAGGTTAAGGTGATAGGTTAAGGCAATAGGTTAAGTCGATAGGTTGAACCGACATGTTAAGGCGATAGGCTGAATCCATAGGTTAAGGCAATAGGCCGAGCCGATAGGTTCAGGCGATAGAATAAAGTGATAGGTTAGGGCGATGAGTTAAGGCAATAGGTTAAGGCGATAGATAAAGGCGATAGAATAAGGTGGTAAGTTAAGACAAAAGGTTAAGGCTATAATTCGAGCCGATATGTTAGAGGGATAGGCTCAGCTAACAGGTTAAGGCGATAGGATGAGGCGATAGGTTAAAGCGATAGCATAGGGCGATAGGTTAATGCGAAAGGTTGAGGCGATCGGTTAAGGCAATAGGAGAAGGCGATAGCTTAAGGCGAAAGGTTAAGGCGATAGGTTAGCGCGATAGGATAAGACAATAGGTTAAGGCGATAGAATAAAGTGATAGGTTAAGGCGATAGGTTACGGCAATAGGTGACGGCAATAGGTTGAGGCGATAGATAAAGGCGATAGGATAAAGCCGTAAGTTAGGGCAAAGGGTTAAGGCTATAGTTCGAGCCGATATGTTAAAGCGATATGCTAAGCCAACAGGTTAAGGCGATAGGATGAGGCGATAGGTTAAAGCGATAGTATAGGGCGGTAGGTTGAGGCGAAAGGTTAAGGCGATCGGTTAAGGCAATAGGTTAAGGCGATAGGTTGAGGCAATAGGTGAAGGCGATAGGATGAGGCGATAGGCTGAACCGAGGGGTTAAGGCGATAGGCGGATCCGATAGGTTAAGACTATAGGTTAAGGCGATAGCATGAGGTGATAGGTTAAAGCGTTAGTATAAGGCGATGGGTTAAGGCGTTGAGTTAAAGCAATAGGTTAAGGCGATGGATTGAGGCGATTGGATGAGACGATAGGTCAAGGCGACAGATTGAGGCGAAAGGATAAGGCGATAGGTTAAGGCGATAGGTTGAGGCGATAGGCTGAACCGACAGGTCAAGGCAATAGGATAAGGCGATAGGTTGAGGCGAAAGGTTAAGGCGATAGGTAAGCGCGATAGGATAAGACAATAGGTTAAGACGACAGGTTAAGGCGATGGGCTCAGCTGATAGGTTAAGGCGATAGACTAAGGCGATAGGTTAAGGTGATTATTTAAGGTTTTCAGTTGAGGAGAGTAATATGTAAGAGGAAAGATGAGGTAATGAGTACAGGCGAGAAGCACATGCGAATAAAACTGGAGCAGTATAAAAATATGTAACCAATGATGTAGCAGATATAGTCCGCATTTTCTAGGCTTGAGTGGTCGAAAATGAAGGATATTATTATATTAAACAATCCTCGTCAATAAAAAAGTATTAGGTAATATTTTAACCATCAGACACGCATATTTTTCAACGAAATACAATCAACTATTTCATGCCGCAAAAGATTGAAAGTGCAATCACTGAAATAAAATTAACCCTTTAAAATCTGTCGACCTGGAACTGTGGACCAATTATAGCCTCGAAATTTTCCATATGCAAACAAAGGAATTAATTTTATTTCTGCTGCACGTTTGCCATGAAACTTTACTGCGCTCATTCCGGATAAAAAATTATATTTGACCTGCACACATAAATCAGAAGAGGAAAATTACATTTAAAATTCATGTTTGTAATATAACTTGTATTGAAATCAAATTATTTTCTCGATTCTGACTATTATTCTATTTTATCCAAGTGAATGATTTAAGAGATAAATTTTTTCATTGACCCACATTCTTCTGTTACTAGGTCAGCGATTAATTTGCATTTACTTCGCACAATTCATTCACTAGGAAATTCAGTTAGATTTTTATGGTTATGTTATGTCCGGTTTTTGTAAATAAAAGTTCATCTCTTACCCTCTTTTTGTCCCTCTCATGCTCTTTTTTAGGGTTCCGTAGCCCTGAGCAGAAACTCTTATGCTTTTGTTCGAGTGTCCGTCCGTCGTATAAAAAAAGGGAAGAAAGATGGAGGAAAGGAAGTAAGGGGAAACAAATGGAAATAAGGTGTTTAGAGGGGCAGTTAGGGGAGGGTTGAAGGGAAGTGTGCGAGGTGTATGAGGGAAAATTAGGGGAAGTGTGAGAGAGTGATGAGGGAAAATGAGGGCAAGTGAGGGGAAACGAGTGGAGGAAAAGTGAGGGGAAATAAGAAGAAGTGATAAGAAGAAAGGGAAGGGGGAATTTTGAGTGGTGGAAATGAGGGAAAGTGCGGGGTGAGGAAGGGGGAGATTTGAACGACTCAGTAGGCTACGAAACCCTTTTTTGTAGTCACCTGCCTCCTACTTTTATTAATTTTTTCTTCATTCTCTCACTTTCTCTAACTTTTGCTTTCTTTCCCTCATTCCATTATTTTTATTCCGGTTTTTATTTTATTTGGAACATCATGTTTTATGCACTCTCGTATCTGATGTTTTCATACGATGTATCTAACCAATCGCACAAAGCGTAAAAAGCGCGTCAAGGGAAGGAGGCGAATTAAAAAAAAAATGAAATTTCACCCTGCAAACAATACGACGGAAATTTTCGCGAGTGAAACGGGTCATAGCTGGCCGAAGGGTGCGATCGAAATTATTGCCATGGTCGATTGTAAATTATTTTCCGGATATGGTGAAGCTGAATATTTGAAATTTTGTCCACGGAAAGGGAATTCAATCGACATATTAAATAATGTAGAGAAATTTTTTTTTAATATTCGCGTATTTGAATTAATTTGAAATAAAATGCCCGAATTTTATGGTTAAAAGTCAGAAGGTACTTTTTCTATTTACGTTTTGACTTTGAATACTCAAAATCTAGTTTTTTCGAAAAAGTAAGAAAAAATATTGTTACGATAAAAAGTGGGAAAAGTCCTGTTTAGCCCTCTTCGGAATGTTGATGTTTGATTAGTTGAAGACTTAGAAAAATGAATTTTTGTTAAAAATTTGATCACATTTTTCTTAAAATTGAACAGTAACAATATCTCATTCAAATGTGCAGTTATTGAAAATAAAGACAATTTCAACAAATTTTGATGCACGTGCGGAGTTTCTGTTTGAAAAGAATTGTAGTAACTTGGTCAAAAGAAAAGACTGGAGTCTGATCAGTTGTTGGTCATGAGTTCAAGTCCCGCTCGAGGCGCTGATATTTTTTATACATATTAACAATGCACATATATTTATTAAAATTAAAAATTAAAATCAAGGGGCATTAATTAAAAAATTAAAATCGATTAGAATATGAATAAAAAGGATGAGGAGACAATTATCAAAGGTATTTTTGAAAATTAAAAAATTACCGTCGGGGCAACTGTGAGGAGCTCACTAGGGCCCCACGAGGGCAACCATGAGGGCAACTACGAAGGAAGTCCATGTTAGATTCTTATGAATTAGCCTATCGTTTCCACGAAGGGCCACGTCTGTATTGCCCTCATGGGCCCCTCATGGCCCGACGGCAATCCATGAAGGTTCCCCACGGAATACCACTCTATTTTTCCACACAGACGGAATACTCAAGCGAGGACGAAACTCACAGGATATCTTCATTAAATTACAATAAATCTAAAGAAAAAATTTTCGATCAAAGGTGGCCTTTCTGAGAAAATTGACTTTTTACTTTCTTCGAAAAATGTACGCCATTTTGGTATTTTTTTAATTTTTTAAATTTTCTTTGTGAATTTTAAGAGAATTTAGTTCTCCCTACAAGCTCCTGCAAAGAAAATTAAATTATGTCAATTGGATTCCAAGATACAACATTTTTTCAAAAATCGTTAATTTTTAAATAATTCACCTGAATATTCACGTAGCCCTAAGTTCGTGAAAAAAATTTTTTGATCAAAAACAAAAAATACGTATCTCATATTTTACCTTGGAAAGCATATATTTCAGTCTCAAACAATTCCGTCACATCACCAGGGACAGACTGACCAATTTTATGTGAAATCGGTCGTGGGGAAGCTTAAGATTTGTCTTTTTGTATCTATTTACTACTTTTTAGGCTTAAGTTTGTGGAAATTAATAGGATTTTTCTGAATTCAATAACGCTTTACAGTATGCAGTCAAAATTACTTAAATTCCAGATAGAATTGACTAAATTCGATACAATTTTTACTGCATTCATGGAACATAATTGAAATTGCAAGAATTCAAAAGAATCATGCGGAATTCAATACAAATTTTGAAGGATTCGATACCAATTTACGAAATATACAATTAAACTCACTCTAATTCACTCGAAATAAGTAAAATTTAATAGTATTTAACAGAATTGAGCAGAATTTTGAAGAACTTACAATTGGCATAATTCTGTAAAATTGTATAGAGATGAATAACAATTGCTGGGATTCAATGGAATATGACAAGATTCATTAATCTCGTACTGCGTTCAATATAATTGTTAGGAATCACTAGCACTTGACACGATTCAATAGAATTTTGAAGATTTCAATAGGATTGGGGAGATTTCGATATCATTTCACAGAATTGCATAAAATTTTTCCAAATATTCAATATTTCAATTCAATTCAAAATTCAATTCAATTCAAAAATTCAATAATTCAAAAAAAATCAATAGCGTTTTACATAATTTAATAGTCACTTACATATTTTAGTGGAATTTTAGAGAGTACAATAGTTTTCGAAAGACTTCAAAATAATTTTACAGAATTCAATAGAATTTTTCAGGATTCAGTAGCGTCTTTCGTAATTCAATAGTAGAATTGATTAAAATTTTGCAGAATTAACAGAAATTGGTCAGATTTCGATAACATCTTGAACTAATTTGATTCCATCTAACAATATACAATAGAATGTTTGAGATACAAAGAAAATTGCAGAACGAAATAGTAGCTAAAAAAATTCAATAGAATTTTACAGAATTCTATCAAATTTTTTCAAAAGAAATCAGTACAATTTATCAGAATTCCTTAAAATTTTACGCAATGAATTCAAATTGATCAGATCTCACAAAAATATTAACAGAATAGCGCTTTACATAATTCAATAGTCCATTTCATATTTCAGTGGAATTTTAGGAAATGTAATAGTTTTCAAACGGATTCAAAATAATTTTACAAAATTCAATAGAATTTTCCAGGACTCAGTAGCGTCTCTTGTAATTCGATAGAAGAATTAATTAAAATTTCGTAGAATTAACAGAAATTGGTCAGATTTCGGTAATATCTTGAAGTAATTTGATTCCATTTGACAGTAATCAATAGAATATTTGACAAATAAAGAAAATTGCAGAATAGAATAGTAGCTTAGAAAATTCAGTAGAATTTCACAGAACTCTATCAATTTTTTTTTTTCGAAGAAATCAGTACAATTGGCTAGAATTCATTAATTTTAATTTGAATATAATTTTTCATTTAAATAGCTAGCATTCAGTAGAATTTAATCGAATTTAACAGCGTTTTATCAAATTTTTTATAAATCAGTAGAATTTGACGAAATTTGATCGAATTCAATAAAATTTTTTAAATTTCAATCATATTTCAAAAAACTCAACCAAAATTGATATCACTCAGACGAAATTTCTGGAATTGACTAGATCTTGGCAGGTTGCCATATCGCTTTAAATTGAACAGTCTTCAACAAAGGAGCGTCCACATATTAAGTGACATTATTTTTAGTGATTTTTGAATTAAGTAAAGTTCTATTAAATTCTGTAAAATTCTATTAAATTCAGTAAATTCTATTGTATTTTATCAAATTCTTTTGAATTATTTTTATTTCTATTGAATTCGATTGAATTCTATTAAATTTCGGGCTGCCCGCTTTGTCGTTACGGCACTGCGTGATTGCATCAAGGTCGCCGCGCGCCCTCTCCTGTCCCCCGGAGTCCTCGTCATCAAGTGCGAGCTGGCAGAATTCTAAGGACGCAGTAAGCCGAGGCGCGGTATATCGAGAGTTGAGTGTATTTAATCCAAAAGTCGAGGCCCCTCACTTCTTTTGACTGCAACTCGCTCTACAGGAGTTCCAGAATTTTTCAATAAAAAGCATCTGAAAGACCAAAGTATTCTGAATTCAGTGATATGGTCACTTTCATCCCAAAAAAATTTGTGTTGATAGTTCGAAGGTAAGACATCCCAAAAATAGGGTTTTTCAGCCAGCTTTTTTTAACCTCGACTTTCGCCTGTTTCCAAAGCGAGGTGGACGTTAGAAAAAATCTGAAAAAACTGTCAGACATTCCTGAATCATCGAAATGAAATCTACTTTCTTGTTAAAATTTTTTATGTACTGAAAAAGGAACACCCAAAAAGTTCACAAAGCAAAATTAAATTTCGAGATTACCCGCTTTTCCGGCTCATTAGAGACAGATATTTCATGAATATAAAAACAAAAAAGAAAAAAGAGGGAGAAAGAAAAAGAGTCAACCAAAACCAATCTCAGATTTTTTTTTCTGTCTTTTTTATACTTCTGCGGACCAACATGTTTTGGAGCAAATTTACACTTCTTCATCAAGGGTAATTCATAGAATAACTACAGTTATAAATAATGAAACATATAACCATTAAATTCAAATATTACCTGAAAGTATAAATAAAACATTTTTTATTATGAAATGTTCTTTGGTCAAACTTTCCATTTTCTTATGAAAATCAAAAATCCTTCAGATCAATGTGAGATTCACTTTCTCATTAAGATTTTTTTATTATTCCAGAACGGAAAATACTATAGTGATGTGTATCTATGCATGGCAGCCTTTTTAACCAAATTCAAAGAGATTTATCAAATTTATTGATAATCTCATTAAAAGTTTTTTTGTTATCTTTTTTTGTTGAAGTCAAAACATATTTTCTTGCTAATATGAAATATCTTTTTTCGAAGAAACTTTTTCTTAGTTGCATTTCCCAAAAAAAGTAACTATCGTTACTTTTTTAGTTACTTTTATATTTCAGAAATATATAGGTGTCCAAATTTAATTTTTACCAAACTTTATCCATAACTTTCGAGTGATAGTTGTTACACTTTTTAATAAAAGTCCTAGATTAGTCATGACCCACATTATATTTCTAAAACAAGGAATGTTCTAGAAAATTTTGAACTTCAGTGTGGAAAAAAGGTTTCGGCTTTTTTTAAATTGGCCTATAAATCTCTTTGGCGCTAAAAATTAATTATTTCTTCCTAGAAGTGTTTCTTTGGAGTTACCTAGTTACGACTTCCACTTCTAGAAGATTTACAATATTCTAAGACCAACAGAAAATTTTTTGATATACGTTGTATTTTCAACAAAATACATGAGTTTTTAACTAAGAAGGATGAATTTTCTACCAAAACAGACATATCTTCAACAAAATACATGAATTTTCAAATAAAAAAGAGAAATATCCAGCCAAATAGTTGAATCCTCAACTCAATAATATAAATTTTTAAACAAAAATAAAATGGTTAAATTTTCACTAAGAAAATGAATGTTTAACCAGAAAAAAACGCTAGCAAAATATTTAATTTTTCATCGAAAGAGATGAGTTTTCATCTAAAATGATAAATTTTCGACACAAAAAAAAAACATTTTTAACAAAGTAGTTTCACTTTCAACCAAAAAAGATTAATTCTCAAAAAAATAGGTAAAATTGAAACCAAAGAGATGAGTCTTTAACCGAGAAGATAGTTTTTTACCAAAAAAGACGAATTTTTAACAAAATACATGAACTTTCTTCTTATTAAAAAAAATAATTTTGAACAAAAAAGGAGACTTCTTAACAAAAATTGTTATAGTTGGTATTTCAACCAAAAATATTTTTAATTTCAATCAAAAACAGTTACATTCAATGAAAAAACAATTTTTCAACCAAATAGTTGAATTTTCAGTCAAGATAGAAAAAAAATAAACGAGATTGTTGAAAATTCAAGCCAAAAGGCGAATTCTCAACAAAAATGTTGTCTCTCAACCAAATAATGAAATTTCAATGGAAAATGTAATATTTTTAATTTTAACCAAACAAGACGAATTTTTAACAAAATAGTTACATTCGAAACCAAAGAGATAAATTTTCAACTGAAAACATAATTTTTTCTAAAAAAAAAACGAATTTTGAACAAAAGGCATGAATCTTCAACGAAAAATGTAATAGTTGATATTTCAACGAAAGAACAATTTAATTTTAAATCAAAAATAGTTATATTCACCAAAAAAAAGTTTCATCAAAATAGTTGAATTTTCAGTCAAGAGAGAAATAAAATCAATCAGATTGTCAAAATTTCAAGTCAAGAAGGCGAGTTTTCAACATGAAAGTTGATTTTCGACGAAATAATACAATTTTTATCCAAAAAGATGAATTCTCAATGAAAAATGTAATAGATGAAATTTTAATCAGAAAAGACGGATTTTCAACAAGATTGTTCAATTCGAAACCAAAGAGATAAATTTTAAACCAAGAAGATTAATTTTTCACAAGGAAAAACAAGTTTTGAACAAAATATATGAATTTTCAACCAAAAAGGATCAATTGTTAACAAAAAATGTAATAGTTGAATTTTCAATTTAAAAAATTAATTTCAAATCAAGAGCAGTTTAATTTAACCAAAAAAACCGATTTTCAATAAAACAGTCGAATTTTTAACCGAATGAAATGATTTTCTTTCAAAATCCTTCAATTTCAAACAAAATAATTAAATTTCCAACCAAATAATAAAATTTTTAACCGAAAGAGATGAATTTTCAAGAAAAATAATAAATAAAATAACTGGAATAGTCAAATTTCCGGACAAAAAAATTCATTATCAACCAAAGAAAAATGAATATTTAACTCTAAAATTATTTTTTTATTTCTTTCTGAGTGTTTTAATAAATTTTAGAATATTTAGAATCCCATGGTGGGAGAAAAATTTCAATTTTCCTATGTTGGGCTATGAATCTCTATGGCGATCTGCCGCTACAATTTGAATAGTGAAAATTGAAAAATAGGTAAGAAAGCAATAAAATTAATTGATCGTCGTAAAAAAAGACTTGTGAATTATATTCCGAAAATAACTAAAAACGGAACGATTTTTATCATTTTTCTTACTGAAAAAATGTAACAAGTTACCAATTCGTTACTTACTCACAAAAGTAATTTCGTTACCATTACCGTTACCAAAAATAGTAGCTAGTTACAGTAACCAGTTAAAAGGAACTAGTTACTTGCCATCACTGATAAAGTCACATTCCATCAAGTGTTTTATCAATTACACTGAAAACCATATTAAAAAAAAGGAAAATAAGAATCGATAAAATAACTTTTTGTATAATTTCCTGTGTATAAAATCCATAAAATTGTAATCCAATGTTTTGCAAAGTATACAGCTTGAACTTGGCGCTAAATTAGAAGGTACGAAAATGGCGATTAAAATGGCGGTGGCGCACTCCTGTATAGAATAGTTCCTCAATTCGACCCTAGGGGCCATCCATAAATTACGTAAGAAAACAAAAGAATAAATGGCATATTGACATCTTTCTCAGATTTGCATTGATCATATTATTATCTCTCACATATTTATTTTTTGTTTCTTACGTAATTTATGAACGATCCCCTACCTATGATTTTCTAGATTGTGCGAAAATCCAGAAATCGGATAAAGATGGTACTTATTCCCAAATTAAATGCATTAGTGATTTCGGGGTTCTATTTTCAATATTTATTTTTTGCTCTTCCTTGAATTGCTGAGAGAATATGAAACGTTATTTGAGATATTTTTTTAATGATTGCAAGAAGAAGGGAAGTGAAATACGATGTGAGTTTTTAATGGGACACAGTAATATTTCTATAAAAGAATCCATTTCCTACAGAAAATACCCAACATAACCTCAAAATAATGGAACTTGTGAGGTTTTAAACGGGCTTAGTGAGTTTTCTATAGAAGAATCCATTTTCCGTTGAAAACACCTAATATACATTCAAAATGGTGGAACTTGCAAGTTTTCAAAGAAATTTAGTGACTTTTATATAAAATAAAACATTTTCCCCAGAAAACATACAACGTAATATCAAAATAATGGAACTTATGAGGTTTTAAAGGGTCTAAGTGATTTTTATATAAAATAGTCCATTTCCTGCCAAAAACACTTAATATAACCTCAAAATGATGGAATTTGTGAGTTTCGAAAGGGACTTAGTGATTTTTCTGTAGAAAAATTTATTTCTCCCTGAAAACAAACCGGAACTCTGACCCGCTGGCATTTGCAGAAATATGCAGAAAAATGGTGTGAAAGAGCCTTTATGCCTAACGGCATTGTCAACTGTTTCCAAAAGAACCACTCCTGATTGACACGTGATTTTGACAGATTCCAAAGGAACCAGTTTTTCAGTAGAGATGCAACATCATAGAAGCCCTATTTTTTCCTGTGTTCAAAAAACGATCATTTTAACATTTTTTTGACAGAATAATCAGTCCCAAACCCTCGTAAAAGTCATCTGTTCGAAAAATGCTAATAGGATTCAGGAAACTATACAGCAAGTCTTAGCCCCAAATATCAAGATTCGGAATTTCGTCCAAAGAAACAATAATAATATAGTAAAATAGTTGTACATTCAGTTGTAAAATTCAATTTTGATTGTATTCAATTATTATACCTCAAATTAGGTACATTCTTCTGGCAACCTTATTATATTTATAATAAGTACCAGGATTACATTTGAATTATATTAAAAGTACATTTAGAAAATACAAATGTATAGTAGACTGTGAAATATATTGGATATATTTGAAATCAAAAACATCTGTAAAAATCATAAGATTACAGAAATATTTTTTGATAAGTACTAGGTTGACATTTCAATTAGTTGTAAAATTAAAAGAACCCGAAAAAATCGTTACAAGATTTATGTACACACAACATGGGAAATGAAGGAAACAGATCATGGTGCCAAGATTAAATATTGTGGATTAATTAGAACCAATCTATTCAGATTATTCCATTTTACAAAAAAGAAAAATGTAATAGTCCAAAGCAATTATACATTTCCAAACAATTGAACCAATCTATTCAGACTATTCCATTTTTCAAAGAGAAAAAGGTAATCGTCCAAAGCAATAACACATTTTCTAAAAAATTACTAGGTTTATCAAATTTGTAAACAATATTTAAGTAAGTAAAAAATTTTATACGCAGAAAGTTACATAAAATATTACTTTACCTACTCTTATCTTTCTGTTTTTGTTAAAATGGTTTCCAGTGTAATTAAAAAAAATTTTTGTAGAATGTGATGTTATGAGAGATGTTACTGAAAGTCCAGTCTAGGGGTATTTAAGAATTTATTTAATTAGTAAAAACTCATATTGGATGCATTACAGAAGGATTTATTGATAGAATGTAAGTTTCATGTATTTTTTTCAAAGGAAATATTTCATATTAATAAGAAAAGTAGACGGACGCAGCGAAAAAGGTGCCGCACAGTGAAAAAAGTAAATAAAGTGCGAACTACTGAACGAACCCTGCGGCCTGCTTCACTAAGTGAAGGTGAACTCACAACTTGCATTGTATCTAATTCCACCACTCCTAATCTACCTGACCAAACATTGCTACCAGCTTATTGTTACGGCATTATTACTGTCATTGTTACTGTTGTGTCAATCGACAACAAATCGCCTCCTTTTTAAATAAAAAACAGGTAAATAAAAAGTAGCACTTTTTAAACAAATTATAGAAAAAGTATCGTGTCCCACATGTTAAAAAAGGGACGATTTAAAACTCGTGTGATAGCTTCTCGTGTGAATAACTTCACACTCATTTCAAATCTCTCGCTTTTTTCAACTTGTAGCACAATGTACCATTTATTGAAAATACCAATAAATTTAATGAATCTCTTTGAATTTTGCTAAAAAGGCTGTCATACACAGATACACATGACTTTATAGTCTTTTCTATTCCAGAATAATAAAATCTTGATAAGAAAGTTAATTTCACATTGATCTTACAGATTTTCATTTTTGATAAGAAAATGGAAAGATTGTACAAACATCATTCGATAATAAATAATGTTCCATTCATACTTTCAGGTAATATTTGAATTTAATTAATATATATTTTATGATTTATAACTAATTATGCTATAAAAATCCCCTGATGAGCAAGTCTAAATTGGCTTCTAAACATGTTGGTCCCCAGTAGTATAAAAAAGACGGAAATTGTGACAGCGTGGACTTTTCTGTAATGTTTACAGAAAATCCTGTAAGATTTCCGGAATTTTCTGTACGATTTACTAAACATTTTTGAAGGATCTGCAGAGAATGTCTAGATGTATGAATTACTAAAAATTACCTACAAATTCTGTAACGATTACAGAAAATTCTCTAACGATTACAGAAAATTCTGTGAGCTCTACATGAAGAACTATGCTGCCATTGTTTTAACATAGGCTTCCGTAACATTAACAGATTTTTCTCCTGCATAAAGTTACGAGTATTTTAATGTTGACGTCTGTTTTTCAATTTCGGATTTCGGATCTTAGTAAGTTTTACCGTCCTTCCTCGAAATCCGTCAGAAGATTTAAACAAAGTTCAGAATTAACAAAGTGGCGGCGATTTGTTTGAAAATATAGAGAGTCAATTTTCACAAAAAACCCACACTTATATTTTTTGCCAATTATTCGTCAAATTTGGCCTTCTTTAAGGAAGAAATTTTGTGACTTTCATGCGGGTTAAATCATTTTTGCGAAAAGAAGAATTTTTTTTTATAAAATTAAATTTTCTCATTTCTTATTGGAAATTTTTCTTCATCTTCTGTTTTTTCCGAGAAAAATACGGAAATTCTATTGCATGAAAAAAAATCTCCCGGACACAATAATGGTTTAGCCAATATAAAACTCGCAAGATGTCTTCCTAATAGAATACCAAATTCAGCCAAAAATTGGCAAACAAATCTAGGTGTAGGTGAGTCAGATAGTCCAACGCGAAACGATTTTACATTTAAGGGCCCAAAATTATTTTTCCACAGTCAATTTTACTTTTTTTGGTGACAAAAACATTTTTATTAAAAAGAATTATAATTTTTAAAGTGACTAAATTTTCTCCTAATGGTTAAAAAAATGAAATGTTCGATAAATATGTAAATATTTTAGTTGGTGTTATCAATATTGATCCTAATAATAGATTTAATGCTTTCACGATTATTCATTATGATAAAAAGAGGTGTTTCGGGTTTCAATCGTGTGCAAAACTACGAATCTTGCCGACGTTTCGTGAACATTGCAGTTCA
>JAUMHM010000003.1:4558631-4577274 GCA_032362435.1 Melikaiella ostensackeni | reverse complement strand
CTTCAAAATACGTAAATATGCGTAGTTTAGAAAAAAAATGGGGAGTCTGATGTTTTTGGAACTACACCCAAATTGACTTTCAGGATAATACTTCTCAGACTGAATGCACGCGTATCCCCTCTTGATGGGGAACGGTTCAAATGAATGTCTCAACTGAATCATCTCTTGCAAATAAATATAATTTATTAAAAATTATTTAGAATTATTTATAAATCTTGTTAGAATATAATGAAAAATATGATTAAGTATTTATAAATAATAATGAAATGAAATTAGGAGAATCAAGGCGGGTTTTTAGCAAGCTTCCCAAGTTCCCTCTTCATTATTGACAGAGAATTATGTTCAGAGGATTATAAATTATTTGTTTTGTTCGCAAGCACCTAACGAATTTGTTGCTGCTAATGGCGAATTAATTTTCGATTAGCTCGGCCAGTTTACTGCACTGTACACAGTCATTTAACGAAGGATTAAATCACACGCTTCACGTTTTCATCCCACATCGATCCGAAAATTATTTATGTTCACAGAAAAAAATTCTCTTTCATTTGGAATTAGTAAAAAAAAAAGATTTCAAAATTTCTTTCAGATTTCATAGTGAAAGAAATTATTCTTGTAAATAAATTATGGATTATAAGCTGTGCATTGTGAGTTTATGACGATAAAAAAATTATATTTATTTAAAAGGATCGATAGGTTTATTGAACTAGAGCGCTTTTAATAAAAGCCTTTCATTTTGGACTTAATAATTTCAACTTTGATTCTCTTTTGATTGCATATTCACTCTCAAATAAGCTTAGGATTGTTTTATGCAAAAAAAATATCGTTTCAATATTCATAGCGAAATTCAAATAAATTCTACACTTTCGAAATTTTTCCTCACAACGGGTGGATATTACTTTTTAAAAAGTAATAATTAAAATTTAAATAATCGAGGTGAATCGATTCTCTATTCTATATGAAATTCCACATTTAAAATAATTAGAATAATCATAATAATAATTTTTACAACTAGATTTTATACTTTTAATTGAAAAAAAGAGTTCAAGCTTAGCGGGAAGTTCGGCCATCATAATAATTTCGAACTCAACACTAAAATTTTATATATTTATACACAAATTTACATTTAAAAATTTTTACTTGTCAAAAAATGTTTGAATCTTACTATTCAAAAAATGTACCCTTCGAAGAAACGGCTATCAATAACAAGAGCCATGATATCTGAAAGTAAAGAATTAAACAAATATTACAACTTAATAAAAAAAAGTTTGCTAAATAGTTCTCAAAATTATTTGTTGTTACAGACACCTGAGGGATCCCGGGGCAAAGTGGTTGCTTCTCTTGGAATGTTATTTTATAATAATAATAATAATGATAATAGTAATAATAATAATAATAATTACAATTTTTATAATATCGAGTTACCACTTGTCATAATTTTCATATTTGTCAATAATCATTTGATATAATTTTTATTTTACCGAATTATAATTTGACATAATTTTTATTTTTCCGAACTATCATTTGTCGCAATTTTCATTTTTCCAAATTGTCATTTGTCATCATTTTTCCTCTTCCGAGTAAGCACATAACCTGAAATTCATTCAAACAACACGCCATGTGTCATAATACCCATGTCATCAGAACGGCATGCAACATAAATTTCATTCGTCCTAAAATTGCGTTCAGCATTCTGATTGGCTGAGAAATGCCGCGAATACCGAATCAGCCAATAAGGAGCCGGATGCCATTTTAGAAAGAATGAAATTTATATTACATGCAGTTTCGATGGAACGAGAATTATGACAAATGAATCATTACAAGTAATAATTCGGTAAAATAAAAATTACGTCAGATGGTAATTCGGGAATATAAAAATTATTCCAGATGATAATTCTGGAAAATAAAAATTATGACCAATGGTAGTTCGGAAAAATGAAAATTATTTTAAATAGTAATTCGGTATTTTAAAAATTATGTCAAAATATAATTCGGTGAAATAGAAATTATGTCAAATGGTAATTCGGAAAAATAAAAATTATGACAAGTGGTAATTCACAAAAATAAAAATTAGCACAAAAAGTAATTTGGAAAAATGAAAATTAGGTAAATGGACTATTAGGATAAATAAAAATTATAACAAAGTGCTATTCAGTTAATTAATTTTAGGTAAAATAAATATGAGGGAAAATATAATTTAGGGAATATTCATGCGCCTCTCATCTAAAAGAAAAGTAAGAATCAAAATGAAGATAAGAGTTAAGATAAAAATCACATCACTTCTCACAGAATCGAAATACGAATTACTTGTAAAATGAGGCGCGTTTTCATGATGATGCCCCAGATTTCTGGGCGTCTAACGTCCACGTGAAATGCATAACAAACTGAGAATTGCTGTGAAAGAGGATCTGCTTATATGAGCACCTTCCTTTTCTCACTTCTGCCCTCTCTTTCACTTCCTCCCAGCTGCTTGCTCTTGACATTCGAAAAAAAGCTGAGTTCAGTGGCACGCGTGAGTTTGTTTTTGCTATCGTTACATTGAGAGTCGCAAGAAGCCATAAATACGTACGGCAAGTGTTAATGAATCGAGGATCGATTCCCATAAATAACACCTTTCCTTTTCCCATAGAAACTTTAAAAAAAGTTGGATCCCGTTCGAGAAGAGACTCTCGGAATCGTATGGGAAAATGTCGAGGTTTTCTCGTATCACTTTTATTTCCACTTCCACTTTTTCATTATTCGCGTTCATTTTTTTTTCTTTTAATTGTTGTGACAATTTATATTTCCAAAAAAAGAGACAACCGACGCCATAGTGGGCCAAAAAAACATTCTGTGAACAAATTAGTCTAGAGCTTACAGTTTTGATCCGATTTGAGAATTTTTTTTTTAATGAAGAATAACTAAATTTCAAAGAAATTTGTGAGAGCAGTTTAAAAAATTTTTTTGTAACTTTTATCATCTAACAACAAAGCTGCCATTTTTCTTTAATAAACAATCCTATTTTTTTGTAACTATTGATATTCATGCAAAATATTATGAAATCAGTGATGACACTCCTTACAAAAATTCAGCAGGTTACAATGTTTGAAAAAAAATTGTTTATTTCTTTTATTTACAAATTAATGTGTGAAAAAAGCTCCATGTCAAGATTAAGAATACTTAGAGATTTTATTTCTTATTTTTTGTTTGGGATATACGTACAAAAATACTAACTGACCATTTTTTTAAAATGTAGAATAATTATTGGTGTTAGAAAGAAATTTTATAAGAAAATGCATATCTTAGTCATATCGCGGTCCAAAGACTTCTTTCAATAACAGAATTAACGAAAAATTTGTGGACGATAAATAATATACGATGTTTTAATACCTGATAACAATTGTTAATTGTTTGAATAAATTCAATAAACAAATACCGATTTATAAATTACCGACATCAAGATTACGAGTAGTCAAGTTGTGGAAAGTTTGTAAAATTATCTATAAAATAAACAATTATTGTTTGTTATTAAAGTATCATAGTATGAAGTATCATAAAGTATCATTTTACCGAGTATTTTACCGAGATATTGTTAGTCGGTATCGTGAAAAAAGTGACATCAATTTCTTGACAAGTAGTCAAGTTGTGAATATGTTTATAAAATTGTTTATAAAATAAACAATTATTGCTAGTTGATGAAATATCATGAGGGAAGGACTTTGCTCAGTAATTTAAAATTGAATGCCTTGAAAAAACGAAACCTTCCGGTTAAAAATTGAAGAATATCTGCATTTTTTTACAAAATTTATTTAAATAAATATCAAAAGTTGTCGACTCACAATTTCTTTCATAAATAGGATCCTTTCTTAGTCATTGTTAGTCAATTTCGTAGGAAGAGCGACATCAATTTGTTGATAAGTAGTCAAGTTGTGGATATGTTTATAAAATTGTTTATAAGATAAACAGTTATTGTTCGTTGATAGAGTATTATTGTTTGAAGTATCATAAAGTATCATTTTGCCAAGTAATTTAAAATGTAATCCGTTGAAACGAAGTAAATCTGCCAGTGGAAAATTGACAAAAATCTGTATTTGTTCCTAAAATTTATTTAAATAAATATCAAATTTTGTCGACCCACAATTTCTCCTATAAATAGGATCCTTTCTCAGTCATCGTGAGTCAATTTCGTAGAAAAGCGACATTAATTTCTTGACAAGTAATTAAGTTGTGAATTTGCCTATAAAATTGTTTATAAAATAAACCATCATTGTTCGTTGATAAAGTATCATAAGGAAAGAATTTGGCTGAGTAATTTAAATTTTATTTTCTGGAAAAAATGAATTCTCTCGGTTGGAAAATTGACGAATATCTGTATTTATTCATAATCATACTGAATAATTATTCTAATTATTATTGATAAAAATTTATGGTTATCTTATGAACAATTTGGCACTGACTAGCGTTACGGAATTTTCCGTAAAACTAACCCGGTCAAGTGTAGTGCTAAGGCTAGAGTTACGGAAAATTCCGTAACTTTAGCCCTGAACGAGCTGGAAGGGGGTTGGTCTTACGGAAAATTCCGTAACAATAGACAGTTCGAAACAATTTTATAAATATATTCACAATTTGACTACTTATCAACAAATTGATGTTGATTTTTCTACAAAATTGACTAACAATTTCTCAGCAAGGATCCTATTTATTACAGGAAATTATCAGGCGACAACATTCAATATTTGCTTAAATAAATTTTAGAAACAAATACAGATCTTCTTCAATTTTCTACTAGCACATTTCATTTTTTTCAACGGATTCACTTCGTAATCACACGGTGAATTATATAAAACTATTATCATTAATAATTATTAATATCTATCAATATAATTAATGATTGTTTATACTTATATTTGTCTGAGTCATTGTTAGTCGATTTCGTGAAAAAGCGAAATCAGTTTTTTGACAATTAGTCAAGTTGTAAATACGTTTAAAAAATTGTTTCTAAAATAAACAATTAATGTTCGTTGATAATGTATCATAGCGTAAAGTATCAAAACGTATCATTTTGCCGCGAAATTTGAAATTTATGTCGTTGAAAAAACGAAATCTGCTGTTAGAAAATTGACGAAAATCGGTATTTGTTTCTGAAATTTATTCAAATAAATATGAAGTGTTGTCGCCTGACAATTTTTCCTAATAAGTAGGGTCCTTTCTGAGATATTATTAGTCGATTTCATCGAACAAAGGACATCAATTTGCCGAGAAGTATTCCTTCGAAAAAACGAAATCTTTCGGGTGAAAATTTACGCAAATCTGTTTTTGTTTATAAAATTTATTTAAACAATTGAAATTTTATATCAGATTATAAAACATCCTACATACTGTTTATTGTCGTCAAATGTTTAATAAATTCTGTTAAAGGAACGAAGTCTTCGGACCTTGAAATGACTAAGATATGCATTTGTTTATTAAATTTGTTTAAAATGATAACAATTATTCTGTATCAAAAAGAATGGTAACTTAGTATTGTTTTCACGCACATTCCGAACAAAAAATTTAAAAAAAAGTCTCCAAGTATTTTTGATCTTTAACCAGCGCCTCCTCTCATTAATTTGTTGATAAAAAATTAAATTGTTTCTTCAAAAAAAGCCAAATTTCTTGTTAAATAAAAAATTCCGAAATTAGCTGCCGCAAATCTCTTTGAAATTTAGGAGACTTTCATTTACAAAGAAATGCTCAAATCAGATCAAAGTTGTAAGCTCTAGACCGAATTACCATTTGCCCTCACTTTAATTGTCATTGTCATTTTTATTCTACCGAATAGCCATTCGGGGTGTTTGAGAATAAAAGAAGTCAGTCTGAATCTCAACTTGTATTTTTAATTTTTTTGTTCCTTTTGGGTGAAAATATACCACGTGGAAGGAGAAATATATCAGATAGTATTTAGAGGTAGCTCATCGCGAATTTATCTGTTCTTACATAAAAATCAATTTTTCCCGAAAACGGCAGATCATGGCGCAAAATTATACAGATTTTGAAAGATGCGGCACACTAAAATGAGTATTTTTTTATAAAAGTTTTTTTATGTTTCGTATAATTTTGCGTTATGATCTGCCGTTTTTCGAGAAGAATTGATTCTTCTGTGATAAGCCAACATTTTTTTTAAATGTGCATAAAACATTTTTTTCTCAAATTTACTTAATTGCACATTGAAGAAAAGAGTTGCGAGGTTGAACTTGAAATCTTATCAGTTTGAATAGAAGAAACATACTTAGAAATGTTTAAAAAACCACGAAGAAAATTTGTTTTTATAATAACAATTCAATTTCAAAACATTCATAAATATAACCATCTTAGAATTGGAAATACTGGAAATATTGAAAATAACATAATCTTCGTTTCGAGGGATAATGAATTCAAGAATCTAAAATTTACATTTTATAAACCATTCAAAAATTTGGAGAAATGGTAAGCGTACAGCAATGTCAACAAATTTTCAATTGTAATTTTTTTTCATTTCTCAAACTTTAACATTACCGTTCTAATTTCCAAATAGAAAAGTAACCAATATTCCAAAATTCAAGAGTTACAGATAAAGTTCTATAACAGTTTAAAAAATTAATTTTTCGAAATTGAATAAATTTTGAGATTCTAGAATTTAAGTATTAAAAAATGAATAATTTAAATTCGAAAAATTTCAATTCTACCAAATTAAATTTAGAAATATTAAAGAATTAGCTAATGAAAATTGAAAATATGAATATTGAGTAATTGAAATTGAAAAAATTCAAGGAGAAGAAATTTCGAAATTAAAGAAGTTTAATTTGAAAGATTCAAAAGGGAACAATTTGAGATTTGAATAATTAACGACTTGAATAATTTAACATTTTAACATTTGAAGATTGAAAGGAAGAAAAATAATAATTTATTCAACAGATGTCATGCTATTTTTTATGAGAGGACAAACTCGAACTGTTTCAAATCATTGAACCTCAGCTAAATTTAGGTTTCATAAAACCATAAAATGAAGGAAGCAGGAAATTGAGCAACATTGCATTACTCATAAAAGTCTGGAGAAAGTGCTTAAAATATTTCCGAATCCTCAGCGAACAAGTAAACTTGTCACTAAATTTCTTAAGACAGATAATGCTTTTGATTTTACACGAAATAATAAATGATATGAATATTTCGCCATGTAGTAGCATAAATGAGGTGATAAGCAGAGAACAGGATCTGGATATCATTTCTCATAGAAGTTTGATTTAATACTCACAAATTAAAGATATGCTATAATTGAGCTACTACATTATTTAGTTGATTAGCTATTGATTCTTCCTCTAATTTTGCGCCTTTAATCGACTCAAAGGATATTTTTATCGGATAAGGTTACAAATAAGAATACAGATACGGAAACAGGTTTGGAGACTGATACGGAGATGGAGATATTCCGGTGATGGTACGGAAAGCGTACAGAAACGATAAGGAACCGACACGGAACCGACACGGAACCAGTACGGAAACCAGTACGGAAACCGTATAGAATCAGTGCGGAATCGGTACGAAGCCAATACGAAAACGGTAGGGAAACGTCACGGAAGCGGTACGGAAGCAGTACGGGAATGCTACGTGAACGGTATAGAAATGGTACGGAAATGGTACGGAAACGTACGGAATAGGTACGGAAACGGTCCAGGAATAGCTTGGAATCAGTACGTAAATAGTACGGAATTGGTAAGTAAAGAGTACGGAATCGGTACGGAAATAGTACGAAAACTGTACCGAAATGATACAGAAGCGATACGGAACCAATACGAAAACGGTATGGAATCAGTGCTGAATTGGTACAGGACCAGTGTGAAAACGAAACGGAATCGGTACGGAAACGGTGCAGCAACGGTATAGGAACGGCTTAGGAATGGTAAGAAAATGGTACGGAAACAGTACGAAAATGGCATGGAAATCTTACGGAAATGGTATGGAAATGGCACGGAAATTGTTTGGAAAATGTATGAAATCGGTGCGGAAACGATTCGGAAACACCTTGGAATCAGCACGGGAATAGAACGGAATTGATACGTAAAGAGTACGGAATCAGTACGTAAATAATACGGAAACAGTACGAAATTGGTGCTGGAACAGCACGAAATCGGTACGGAAATGGTACAGGAAGGATACGAAAAGAGTACGGAAACGAATCGAAAGTAGTACAGAAACGATACAAGACCAGTATGAAAATGTTATGGAATAAGTGCGGAATCGGTACGCAACCAGTACAGAAACGTTACGAAAACGGCACGGAAACGGCGCGGAAGCGGTAAAGAAATGGAACGAAAACGATACAGAAGCAGTGCAGAAATTGTACGGAAATCGTACGTAAACATTGCAGAAATGGTATGAAAAACGTATGGAAACACTACAGAAACGGTATGGAATCAGTGCGGAATCGCTACAGAATCAGTTTACGGAATCAGTACGAAATCGGTACAGGAACAGCACGTGAGCGATAACTAAATGAAGCAGAAACGGTACGGTAACATTACGGAAATGGTACGGATAGAGTACGGAAACGGTATGGAGTGAGTGCAGAACCGTCAAGGAATCAGTATAGAAACGGTACGGAAGCGGCACGAAAACGTCTCGGAAGCGGTAAGGAAATGAAACAAAAATGGTACCAGCGCGGAAATGGTATGGAAATGGTACGAATAATACGGAAGCGGTATGAAATCAGTGCGGAATCGGTACAGAACCAGTATGAAAACGGTATGGTTACGGAGGGGGAATGAAGAGAAAATGGTACGAAAATGGTGCGGAAATAGTGCAGAAATAGTACGAAAACAGTACGAAATCTGTATAGAAACGGTCCGGAAACAGCATGAAATCGATACGGAAAAAGTACAGAACTAGTACGAAAACAGTACGGAAAGGGTACGCAAACAGTACGGAAAGGGTACGCAAACAGTACGGAATCGGAACGAGAATGGTACAGAAATGATACGGGACCAGTACGGAAATGGTATGGAAAAGGTACGAAAACAGAACGGAAACTGTATGTAATCAGTTCGGAATCGGTACGGGCTTAGCACTTAAGCGGTACAAAAAAGGCTCGGAAACGGTATGGTAACGGTATGGGAATGATACGGAAATAATACGGATAAAGTACAAGAGCGGTATGGAGTCAGGGCGGAATCAGTACGAAACCAGTATGAAAGCGGTACGAGAACAGCACTGAAACGGTAAGGAAATGGATTCGAAATGGTGCGGAAACGGTACGGAAATGGTCTGGAAATGGTACTGAAACGGTAAGGAAATGAAACGAAAACGGTACAGAATTGGTACGGAAATTGTATGAAAATGGTGAGAAACAGTGCGGAAGCGGTGTGGAATCAGTGCAGAATCGGTAGGTCACAAGTACGTAAACGGTGCGTCCACGGTAAGCAAATGGCACGGAAATGGTAAGGAAATGGAAGGAAAATGGTACGGAGACGGTACTGAAATGGTACAGAAACAGTACGGTATTGGTACAGAAACGGTCCGGAAGCAGCATGAAATCGGTACGGAAATATTACAGAATTAGTACGGAAACAGCACAGCATCTGTACGGAAATGGCACGCAAATGGTATGGAGAGGTTACAAAAACAGTACGGATACAGTATAAAGTCTGTGGGGAACCGGTACGGAACCCGCTCGAAGACGACACGGAAGCTGCATGGAAACGGTCGGGAAACAGAACGGGAACGGTACAGAGACGTTACGGAAATGGCACGGAAACGGTACGGAAATGGAATGGAAGTGGTACGCAAACCCTACGGAATCGGTATGTAAACTGTCCGGTACAGAGACGGTAAGAAACCAATCCGGGAGCGGTGTGCAATCAGTACTGAATCGGTACAGAACCAGTGTGAAAACGGTATGGAAACGGTTAGGAAATGGAACGGGAACGGTGTGGAAACAGTACAAAATTGGTATGGAAATGGTACGAAAATGGTGCGGAAATCACATGAAAACGGTATGAAATCAGTGCGGAATCAGTACGAAACCAGTACGAAAAAAGTATATCAACTGTATGGGAACAGCATGGACATGGAGAGAAAATGGTACGGAAGCGGTACGAAAATTGTACGGAAATAGTGCGGAAATGATACGAAAGCAGTACGGAATCGGTAAGGAAATAGTACGGAATTGGTGCGCAAACTGCACGGAATCTGTACGGAGATGGTACGGAAAGGGTACGAAAAGAAAACGGAAACGAATCTGAAATGGTAGAGGAACGATACGGGATCAGTACGGAAACGTTACGGAATCAGAGCGGAATCGTTACGGAACAAGTACAAAAAAGTTACGAAAACGGTACGGATACGGCGCCGAAGCGGTAAGGAAGTGGAATGAAAACAGTACGGAAATCGTACGGGAACAGTACAGAAACGGTATGGAATCAGTCCGGAATCCGTACGAAACCAGTATGAAAACGGTACGGAAACAGTACGGAAGCAATAAGTAAATGAAACAGAAACGGTATAAAAACAGTACATGGTACAGAAACATGATACGGGAAGAGCACGAAAATCGTATGGAATCAGTGCTGAATCAACAAGGAACCAGTACGAAAACGGTACGAAAAAGGCACGAAAACGCCCAGGAAGCAGTAAGGAGATGAAACAAAAATGGTACGGAATTAGTACGGAGTTGTTACGTAAAGAGTACGGCATCGGTACAGAAATAGTGTGGATACAATACCGAAATGGTATAGAAACGATAAGGAACCAATACGGAAACGGTATGCAATCAGTGCTGAAATGGTACATAATCAGTGCGAAAACGCCACGAAAACGGTACAGAAACGGTGAAGAAATGGAGCGGTAACGGTACAGAAACGGTACGGAAGCTGTACGAAGTTGGCTTGGAAATGGAACGAAAATAGTACGGAAACAGCATGAAAACGGTATGGAATCAGTGCGGCATCGGTACGATACCAGTACGAAAACGGTACAGCAACGGTATGAAAATAGTAGGGAAATAGAAAGAAAATTGTACGAAAATGAAACGAAGATTGTACCAAAAAATTGCGGAAATGGCAGGAAAAAAGTACGGAATCGGTACGACAATAGTACGAAATTGGTGCGGAAGCAGCACGGAATCGGTACAGAAATGGTACAGAAAGGGTATGAAAAGAGTACGGAAACGAATCGGAAGTACAGAAATGATACGTGACCAGTAAGAAAACATTATGGAATCAGTGCAAAATCGGTACGGAACCAGTGTGAAAACGGTACGGAAATGATACGGAAATAGTACGGGAACAGTACAAATGCGGTATGGAGTAAGGGCGGAGTCAGTACGGAACCAGTACGAAAACGGTACGGAAAGAACACCACAACGGTAAGGAAATGAAACGGGAATGATACGGAAACGGTACAGAAATGGTACGGAAATCGTACGGAAATGGTACGGGAAAGGTAAGAGAATGACACGGAAATGGTACGGCAATAGTACGGAATTGGTGCGGAAACAGCACGGAATCAGTTCAGAAATGTTTCAGAAACGATACGGGTTCAGTACGGAAACGCTAAGGAATCAGTGCGGGATCGGCACGGAACCAGTACAAAAACGTTATGGAAACGGTACGGAAACAGCGCGGAAGCAGTCAAGAAATGGAACGAAAAGAGTACGAAAACAGTACACAAACGGTATGGAATCAGTGCGGAATCGGTACGAAGCCAACACGAAAACGGTACGTAAACAGCACGGAAGCGATAAGTGAATGGAACGTAAACAGTACGGAAATGGTACGGAAAGAGTACGGGAATGGTATGGAATCAGTGCGGAATCAAGAAGGAGCTTTGGTACGAAACCAGTACGGAAACGGTACGGCTCCGGTAGGGAAATGGAAAGAAAATGGTGCGGAAACGTTACGGAAATAATGCGGAAAGGGTACGGAAACAGCACGGAAACGGTACGGACACGGCACGGAAATGACACGGAAATAGTACTGAAACAGTACAAATGCGGTATGGAGTCAGGGTGAAATCAGTACGGAACCAGTACGAAAATTGTACGGAAACAACACCGAAACGTTAAGGAAATGAAACGGGAATGGTGCGAAAACGGTACAGAAATGGTACGGAAATGATACAGAAGAGGTGAGAAAATGAAACGAAAACGTTACAGAATTTGTACGGAAATTGTACGAAAATGGTACGGAAACAGTACGTAAGTGGTATGCAACCAGTGCAGAATCAGTACGTTACCAGTACCAAAACGGTACGTATACGGTACGCAAATGGCACGGAAACGGTAAGGAAATGGAAAGAAAACGGCAGGAAAACGTACGAAAATGGTACGAAAACAGTACGGTATCGGTACAGAAACAGTATGAAATCGATACGGAAAGAGTACGGAATTGGTACGGAAACATTACGGCATCGGCATGGAAATGGTACCCAAATGGTACGAAAAGGTTATGGAGACGGAACGGAAATGGTACAAAAGCGATACAGGACCGGTATGAAAATGGTACGGTAACAGCACGGAAACAGCATTGAATCAGTGCGGAATCGGTACCGAAGCCGCACGTAAATGCTACGAAAACGACATGGAAACGGTAAGGAAATAGAACGGAAACGGTACAGAAACGGTACGGAAATGGTACGGAAATAGTACGGAAATAGTACGGAAAAAGAACGAAAGAGGAATGGAGTCAGGGCGGAATCGATACGAAAACAGTACGAAAACGGAAAGGAAGAGGCGTCGAAACAGTAAGAAAATGAAACGAAAATGGTACGGAAATGGTACGGAAATGGTACGAAAACAGTACGAAAATGGTATGGAATCAGTGCCTAACCGGTACGGAACCATTACGAAAACGGTATAGAAACAGCACAGAATCGGTAGAGAAAGAGTACGGAAACAATACGAAGATGGCACGATAACGGTATGGAAATGATACGGCAACGGTACGGAAATGGGACGGAAACGGCACGGAAACGGTACGGGAACAGTACGGAAGTAGTACGGAAATGGTACAGAAGCGGTACGGAAACGACTCGGAATTGGCATGGAAGCGGTGCGGAAATGGCACAGATGGTGTATGAAAACATTATGAAGACTGTACTAAGCCGGTAAAGAAATGATACAGAATCGGTATAGAATGCAAATTAAAGTCACAGAAAATTTTGTTGTGTGATTTAGATGTTTTCGTGGTGACTCATGAAAATTCTGAGCATGGTTGACAGTCGTGAAACAGCTGTTCGATTGAGAGTCGGCGTAGTTAGTAATTATGAGTCTTTATAGTTGTCCGTCAAAGCTGTCTTTTCTGAGCATGTGGGATTTGTTCTACTGGCACAGTGAACCCTATCTACTGTCAGTACCCGTATAAGTTGCACGCGAAAGACGACGTGCAATACTTTCCCACTTCACTTCTTGTTTCACTTATTCCATTTCCCTGTCGCGTAATGACGATAATAACGACATATAAAGGGAAATCTCCAATCATTCTCGACATTGTTTTTTCTTCAAATAATAGGTTCACGTCTCTCTTGTTTTGTTTTCTATTTTATACAAAATTCTATCTTTCCAGGCATTTGAAAGTCTAAATATTTCTGAAAAGTCTCAAGCAGGGTGGCCACTCAAACTTTAAAGGAAAATTCGAGGCTTTTTTGCGGTTTTTTCCGGTCAATAATTATATTTTTCCTGGTCGACTCTTGAGCGTTTGTAACTATAATTATACAATACTAATTGCTTTATTATAAACATTTTTTAAACCATGAAACATTTCAGAACTCCTAGATAAAATATATAATGTAAATTATCAAAGTGATTTCACATCAGACTCCACAGCCTAAAGTGCTCTCAAAAGAGGGGAAATAGAGCGATTTCTCAAGAAAATATGGGGATAATCATATGGGGATAATTCTATTAATCAACATTATTTTAGGTACCATATTTCTAGGAATTCAAGTCGAAATATATTGCATTTTCAACAAAATAGTAGAATTGCCAACCAAAAGAGATGAATTTTCAACACGAGAGTTGAGTTTTGAAGCTACAAGTCGAATGTTTTAGGAAAAATTTGACTTTTAAGCCCGAAAGAAATGATTTTCAAACGCATACTTGAATTTTTAACCAAAAAAATTATTTTGTTATCAATCGGTTGCATTCACAACCAAATAGTTGAACTATCAAGAAAAAGAGACGAATTTTCAACAAAAAAGTTGAATTTTTAACTAAATAGTTGAATTTTCAATCTACGAAGATGAATCTTCAACAAAAAGAAAGAAATTTCCGAATAAAATAGATTAAATCTCAACCAAAAACAGTTGTATCCAACCAAATGGTTGATTTTTAAATATAAAAAAAACGAATCTTTCGGAAGACAGTTAAATTTTTTACCAAGAAAGTTGAATTTTCAATTCAGAAGAACGAATTTTCTATCCAAAAAGATGAATGTTTAACGAAACAGGTGAAATTTCGACCAAAGAAGATGACTTTATAACAGAATAGTTGAATTGTCAACAAAATAATGAAATTTTCCATCAAATAGCAGAACTTTTATCTGAAAGAGATGAATTCTGAACCCAAAATTGAGCAGAAGACACTTGAAATGAAAAAAAATCAACTTCAAACCAAAAAACATGAGTTTTCATGAAAATAGTTGAATTTTCAAAAAACGATTGAATTTCAAACCAAAAGAGATGACTTCTCTTTTCTATAGCCTTAAATCATGAAATCACGGCTTAGGAACCTATTATTATTATTTATGAGTTAGAATTTACCTGAAATGAGCAAAAAATACATCAAAAGGAGCGCACATCAATCAACGATGTGGCTCGGTACAGCGCACCAATCAGTGAGCGTGAGTCTGTGAATTGGCACCTCGCTAAGGGAGCGCGCGCCAACCAACGAGAGAGCTTGGCAACGCGCACTAATCAGTGAGCGTGTAGTCACTACATCAAAACTAGTATCACAGAAGAGATTCATAATCATTTAATTATAATTTCTACAGCCTTATTTCACGAAATCACGATTCAGGATCTTATTATTATTATTCGTGAGGTGAAAATTACTACAAAAAAGCAAGTCATACATCAAAAGGGGCACACACCAATCAACGAGGCAGTTTGACAACGCGTCAATGAGTGAGCGTGTAGCCCGTAAATTGGCGGCTCGCTATATAATTGATGAATTATCATATCCACAGTTTTATTTTACGAAATCACGGCTTAGGAACTTATTATTATTATTATTATTATTATTATTATTATTATTTGTGAAGTGATTATTACTAGAAATAATTAAGTTGTACATCAGAAGGAGCGCGCACCAGTTAACGAGACGGCTTGGCAACGCGCACCAATCAGTGAGCGTATAGCTCGTGAATTGTCGGCTCGCTAAGGGAGCGCGCGCCAATCTGCGTGGCGGCTTGGCAACGCGCACCAATCAGTGAGTAAGTCATTCGATCTACTACTATTGAGATAACTAAAGCAAAAATTAAACGTTTCTTCCATTTATCGCCTTGTACAGCCATTGGCGTCCGTCAAGCATTCAAAATTACATCATTTGAAACTTCAAACATTACAAATTAGTGAATCTTTGATTGAAAATGTTAAAAATTAAACAAATTTTAATTGCGAATCTATAAAATTGTATGAATTCGAATTTAAAATCTTGAAAATTGAACTATTCCAAAAATCATTTAAAATTACATCATTTTAAACTAAAAGCATTCCAAAATAATGAATCTTCGATTGTAAATCTTAAAATTGAAGAATTTAGAATTTGAAATCTACAAAATTAAATAATTTTCGGTTCCAAAACTTCAACATTGAACTATTTTAAAAAAAAACATTCAAAATTGTATCTTTTTCTATCTTACGCATTAAATATGGAAGAGTATTCGATTGCAAATATTCAGAATTATAGGATATTCTACTGTCAATCTTTAGAATTGCTGAATTTTAAATTACAAACCTATGAAATTGAATGGGTTTCAATTTCACATCTTCAAAATTGAATAATTTTCAATTTGAAATCTTCGAAGATGATATATTCCAAAAAAGGCATTTAAAATTACTTCTTTTAATCCGTAAATATTCCAAATTAATGAATCTTCAATTGAAAATCATAAAAATTGATGATTTTTAAATTGCGAATTTACAGAATGGAATAAATTGCAATTTTATATCTTCAAAATTGAGCAATTTGAGTTTTGAATTTTCAGAGTTTTAGTATTCCAAAAAAGCTTTCTCAATTACACTGTTTATTATTTTACACATTAAATATCGCAGAGTCTTGAATTACAAATATTCAAAATTAAAGATTTTTTCATTTTAAATCTTCAAAATTCAACTCCATCTTCTTAAAAAAAAAAACGTTGACAACTATATCATTTTAAGCTGTAAAGATTTCAGATTAATAAATCTTTGATTGAAAATCATAAAAATGGATGAATTTCGAATTGCAATTGTTGAAATTGAAGAATTTTTAATTGTGAATATTAAAAATTGAATTATTAAAAAAAAAACTACAAAATTACATACTTTGTAGTTTCGATGATTTGCATTTAGAATTTCTTCAATTTGGAAGATTCAGAATTGAAAACTCTTGACTTTCGATCTTCAAAATCAGCCTAATTTAAGAACGTTTATTTATATATCTTTAAAATTCGAGAGTTTTCAGTTATAAATCTTCAAAATTGAACTATTCCAGAAAAAATATTTAAAATTACATCATTCTAAATTATACACATCACATTAATGCATCTTCAATTGCAAATTTTCAAGATGGACCTGTTTCAGAAAGATGTTCTTCTGCAAGTCGAAAATTTCATTCATAATTTTTATATGACTCCTTGGGGGAATATTTTTCGATAACCGAAGGCTAGAAATATGAAACCTGTTCTCTTTTTTAAGAAAAACACCATCTCTTTTAAAGAAATAGTTTCATTTTGCTTGCAAATAGTTTTTAATTGCCTAGATTTCTGGAAAATGCATAGGAAATATCGATGGATGTTTTTTTATATTTTTATAGCAAAAAAAAATGGTCAGACTAGTCTGAAACTTCAACCCAATGATTTATGTAAGATTTTAGTTTAATTCAACGTTCATCGAAAATGTTTGCACATAAATCTGTCTTGGGTCGTTGTTTAGGATGCATGTACTCGTATCATTTAGTTTTTGCAAAGTGCAGGAAGGATATGTTCATGGAACAGGTTTCGTGGAAATATGCACTCTCGTAATCTAATCAAATAAAGGGTTTTGTTTTAAGTACCGTTAACTAGTGTTTATTTTAAAATCCCCTGGTCTAATTGACCGCAAGCTCGGAAAAGCTCTTTCCCTACGCAGCACCTTTCATCCTGGAAGCACTGACGGGAAAATAAATAATCCCTTTCTACGGTGTTGCGGTTGCTCGTGGGCAAAACGGAAACTAGCTTATTTAATAACCCTTCGACATTACTTGTCAAGCAACTCGAATTATGTATTATATTAAATTATATATTTTCCAGGATCGGTCCAGTTCGTTGAAGCTAGTTCTGGCTAATCCTGTTACAACTGTGGTTTGTCCGTTTCTCAGTCAATGGCTTTCTGACAAATGAAGCAATCCTCCAAATTTACTGGCTTGAATGAATAACCAGAAATTATTCGACCTGAAATTTTACTCCTCCACTTCGAAATTTGATTCATTTATGAGTTCAAAAGAATTGGATGAATTTCAATGATTTCGAAGAATTCAAAATAGTCCAAAAAACCCACATAACACGCAATATTTCAGAAATATTGCTTGAATATTTGAATTGAAACATTGAAAACATTCAAAATGAATATTGCTGCAACATTCGAGGAACATGAAAATCTCGTACCCAGACAATATTGGACAATTTTGTGAAATTGTTATCTCTAAAGCTTTCATAATGTTTCTGTGCAACGTTGCCGAAACATTATTTCGAGAATGTCGTATGAATTTCAGCAAAACATTGCCTTCGTCATCCTTAAAAATTTATATGGAATATCACTAAAAGTTTTATAATGAATAAAAAAGAGACTAAATGGTTAAGAGATAAAGTACTCATCATTTAATTAGAATTAACATGTGTGTGAATGTAATTTATTTCGTATATATTAAGCTACATCATTGTCATCATTATTTAATATTGAAACATTTATCAATAATAACGAAACATATTTCAAACTTCTTCATCAACGCCTCCTTCATCATCAGAATCTTGAAATTCATCTTCATTTTCGTATTCTTCATTAAGTTGCTTGTTTTATCTAAAATAAATATTCAAATTTTAACCTTGTACATATGCGGTCTTCTGCAGGATGAAAAACCAATTTGCTGCCGTTCAACTCGGGGTGAAGTTTTTGCGGTATTTATCATACTTTCGAACTTCGTACTATCTTTTCGCATCAAATTTAGTATTTTTCGGATTAATTACATGAATGACACTTATTTGATTATCTATTTTCAATTAAATTCTTTATGAAATAAAAAAGCTTTAAGCCTACAACAGATCTCTGTTACTCATTTCTGCTATAAAAGTTTTCAATTTAAAATCGTTTCGATTCCAGAATTTCTGATCTAAATAAAATTTTTACATTCTCATCAGAGAAGGTATAAGATTTTTGTAAAATTTGACCCCCCCTCCCACCCCCCGTTTTTTTCAAATATCCACGG
>JAUMHM010000003.1:4537549-4558621 GCA_032362435.1 Melikaiella ostensackeni | reverse complement strand
TATAAGATTTTTTTAAAATTTGACCCCCCCGCCCCCCCCCCCCCCGTTTTTTTCAAATATCCACGGTCTGAGACCCTCTGAACCCGAAAAACAGATTCTTATGAATGTGCCTGCATTCAGAAATAAATTTTCAAAGAATCCAATTTGGGAATTCCAAATTGGGTATTGTGGGTAATTTTAAAAATTTACTTTTGGTCACTGGATAAATTGAAAATTTATAAACGTATTCGCAAACAACTCAGTTTTGGAATTTTAGATTTTCAATTTAGTAAATTTGGTAACTTAAAAAATGTATTATTTGGTGAACTGATTAATCTGTAATTTTGAGATGAATTCACAAAGAGCCAAGTTTTCGAACTCCATAGTCAGAAGCTATTTTCTGGCGAATTGATAAATCTATAATTTCGAAATAAATTTTCACTGAATCCAATTTGGGAATTTCGAAATGGGTTTTGTGGGTAATTTTGAAATTCACTTTTGTTCACTGAATAAATAAAAAATTTGTAAAGGCATTTGCAAACAATTCAGTTTTGAAATTTTGAAATTTTACATTTGGTATATTTGGTAACTTCAAAAATTTATTTTTTGGCGAATTGATAAATCTATAATTTCGAAGTAAGTTTGCAAAAAACCAAGTTTTGAAATTCCAAAGTTGGAGTCTATTCTTTGTCAATTAATAAATCTATAGATCGAAAATAAATTTACAAAGAACCAATTTTTTGAATTGCAAAGTTAGAATTTTTTTTGGCGAATTGATAAATCTATAATTCCGAAATAACTTTTTGAAGAATCCACTTTGGGAATTTCAAATTGGGTATCGTCGGTAATTTTGAAATTTACTTATTTACTTTTGGTACTGGATGAATTTGATATTTATAAACGAATTTGCAAACAACTCAGTTTGGGAATTTTGGATTTTCAAATTTGGTGAATTTGGTAACTTCAAAAATGTATTATTTGCTGAACTGATGAATATCTAATTTCGGAATAAATTGCCAAAGAGCCTAATTTTGGAATATTAGAATTTGAAATTGGCACAATTTGTAATTTTAAAATTTACTTTTCGTGGCTGGATAAATCTAAAATTTATAAACAAATTTTCAAATAAATTTGGAATTTCAAGTTTGGTAAATTTGGCAACTTCAACAATTTATTATTTGGTGAGTTGATAAATACATGATTTCGAAAAAATTTTACAAAGAACCAAGTTTTCGAATTCCAGAGCTGAATTTACTCTTTGGGGAATTAATAAATCTATAATTCCGAAATAAATTTTCAAAAAATCCAATTTGGGAATTTCAAATTGGGTATTGTGGGTAATTTTGAAATGTACTCTTGTTCACTGGATGAATGCAAAATTCATAAACACATTTGCAAACAACTCGGTTATGGAATTTTGGATTTTCAAATTTGGTAGATTTGCTAACTTCAAAAATGTATTATTTGCTGATATACATATATTGCTGAATTAATTCAATTAAATTCAAAAGAATCCAAATAATTGAACAATGTCTAGTGAATTCGGAAGAAATTAAGTGAATTAAAGAAGATCTAAAGAATCCAAAGAATATAAAATAATTGAAAAAATTAATTTAGATTCAGTAGAATCAATACAAGTTCAGAGAGATTTCGAGCGAATTCATGAAACTCAAAAGGATTCAATTTAACACAAAAGATTTCAATATAATTCAAGAGGATTGAATAGAATTCAGAAGAATGTATTATAATTCTGAAGAATTCAATACAATTCAGAAAAATTCAAGGAATTCAAGTGAATTAAAGAAAATTCAAATGCATTGAAAAGAATCCAAAGAATTCAAACTATTTAAGATAAATAAAATAAAATTTAATAGAATTAATGCAAGTTCAGAAAGGATGATTCGAAATAATTCAAGTGAATTCCTAAGAATTAAAATAATTAAAAAAATTCAATACAATTCGAAAGAATTCGATAGAATTCAAAATAATGTAATATAATTTAGGAGAATTAAATAGTGTTCGAAGGAATTCAAGGGAAATCGGAAAAAATCAACAGAATTCAAAAGAATTCAAATAACCCAGAATCATCCAAGGAATTCAAAAGAGTTAACAAAGATTGAAATGAATTCAGCAGAATTCATGTGAATTTAAGCAAATTCAAGAAATTCGAGTGAATTAAAAAAAATATAATTCAAATGAATTTTAAAAATCCACAGAATTTGAACAAATTCTAGTGAATTCGGAAAAAGCCAACTGAATCAACAAAAAATTCAAAAGAATCCAAGGGATACAAAATAATTGAGAGAAATAGAATTAAGTTCATTAGAATTAATGCAAGTTCAGAAAGAGTTCAAGGACAAATCGAAATATTTCATGTGAATTGAAAAGAATTCAAAGAATTAAAAAAATGCGTGTGAAGTACTAAAATCAAAAAAATTCAAAATAATGTTACAGAATTCAGTGGAATTCAATATCATTCATACAAATTCAATAGTATTCAGAAGAATTCAACAGAATTGAAAATTTATTAGGATTCAGAAGTATCCAAGAGCATTCAGTAGGACTTAAGATAATACAAATTACCCAAAAGAATTCAAGGAATACAAAAAATTCAAAATGATCCAAAGAATTCAGAAGAATTAACAGAAATTGAAATAAATTCGAATTCGAAAGAACTCAAGTGAATTCAACAGAACTGAAATAATTAACAAAGACTGAAATACATTCAGTAGAATTGACGTGGATTCAGAAGAATTCAAGAAAATTCAACTAAATAAATTTTTTTTTCATTTCCTCGTAACAATTTTTTTGCGTGAAACTCTCAGGAACTTTTCCACAAAATTTATGAAAAACTTCATGGAAACCCTAAAAAAATCCAGAGAACTTTCAAGATATTCCCAAGATTTTCCTGGAAGCTTTAAAACTTCCTGCAAGATATTTTATTCCAGGAAATTTCCTGAAGAAAATTTATGAGAATGTCTAATAACCCTAGCGGAAATTTCGGATAGAAATTCATTCCGTATAATTCCGAACCAATGCGAATCATTCCGAAATCTGTATCCGAACCAATTCGAATCAATCCGAATCAGTCCGAACCAATCCGAACCAATCCTGACCAATTCGTATAGAGTTCTGGATTTCGTTCGATCCAAATCGGTAAAAAATTAATCCGAATCAATACAATTCAATCCGAACTTTTAACATGAACCAAATTTTCAATCCGAATGAATCCGAATCAATCTGAACTCGGATTGGCCTAAACCGATTTCCAATTCGAATGAACCCGATTCAATCCGAACTCGGTTTCATTTAGATTGAAAATCGGTTTAGGTCAATCCGAGTTGAGATTGATTCGGATTCATTCGAATTGAAAATTTGGTTCGTATTTAAAGTTTGGATTGAACTGGATTGAAAATTCGGATTGAACCGGATTGAGTCGGATTAATTTTTAACCGATTTGGATCGAATGAAATGTAGAAATTCTTTCGGATTGGTTCGGATTGATTCGGATTGAACCAGATTGAGTCAGATTAATTTTTAACCCATTTGCATCGAACGAAATGTAGAACTTTTTTCGGAAAGATTTTAGAAAAATCCTGAATTTGATAAAAATTGTATAAGTGTAAACTAGATATTTCAGAGAGTTGAGATAGTACCTCAATGTACTGTCACATATAGTGGTCGCAGCGAATTGCGCATAACTTTCCAGGTCGATGGTGAAGAATGATTATTAGAAATCTTGCCTCTCCAAATTAGTATTTACTTCTGCAAATATACAATCTCAACTGACACGTGTGATTCCACTTTACTTAGATAAGATGTGAATTCTCTGATTGGCGTTTAATTACTGAGTTTCGATTAAAGAGAAAGCAATTGAAATTGAATCCTATACAAGGATTTGCACCTTTGACCCTTCATCTCCCGCGCATGTTATCAAAAGCTGCCTGCAAATAATTTTTCCCAAAACCTGATTGAGAACTTTCGCTTTCTTGATACAGACAAACTTAGAAAGAAAAAAAATATATCTCAATGTGAGATACGATTGGGGGACTTACAGCTTAGGGTGGAATCCGAACCACCAGAACGTCGATAAAAGAACGTGGAAAAGTTTCGAGAGGTACCGGCTTAGGGATCGAACCCCGAGCCTCTAACGTAAAGTCCGAGCGTCTAGCCGCCTGAGCCACCGAAGCTCAAATTTTGTTATTATTACTATTCATATTATTGTTAATTTGTATGTGTGCCAAACTTAGAATGGGCACGAACCAGCGAGATCTAGATTGCCGGTAAATGTCCGTAAGATGAATCTAAAATTGAAAGTGACCGGTTTTTATTAATAATCAAGGGATTAACTAGCATTTTGATGAATTCCTTGAATTTTTTCAATTTCTCAAATTCCTTGTATTAATCGAATTCCTTGAATCCCTTGAATTCCTTGAATTCTTTGAATTCTTTCAATTCACTGAATTACTTGAATTCCTCGATTACATTGAATTCCTTGAATTCCTCGCATTTCTTTTATGCTTTGAATTCCTTGTTTTCTTTGAACTCCTCGAATTCCTTGAATTACTTATATTCTTTGAATTCCCTGAATTCCATGAATTCCTTGTACTCTTGGATTTCCTTGAATTCTTTGAATGAGTAGAATTTATTGGATTCATTAAATTCATTAAATTCTCTGAATCCACTCAATTTCCTGAACTTTCCAAATTCCCTGAATTCTCTGGATTTCCTGAATTTCTTGAAATATCTTCATTCCCTAAAACCCATGAATTCCTTAAATTCTTTTAATTCCGTGAATTTCCTAAATTCCTTGAACCCCTTGAACTCCTTGAATTCCTTGAACTCATTAAAGTCGTTGAATTCTTCGAATTTCCTGAATTCCTTGAATTTCCTGAATTTCCTGAATTTCTCGAATTTCCCGAATTCCTCGAATTTCCTCAATTTTCTAAATTTTCCAAATCCCCTGGATTACCTGAATTCCTTGAATTTCTCCAACTCCCTGAAATCCCTGAATTCCATAAAATTCCTAAATTCCCTGGAATCTCTGAATTTTTTGAATTCCCGTAATCCCTGAATTCCTTAAATTCTTTGAACTTCTTGAATTTATTGAACTCCTTGAATTCCTTAAATGCTTTGAATTTTTTGAACTCCATGAATAACCTGAATTTCCTGAATACCCTGAATTCCTTGAATTCTCTGAGTTCACTACGTTCTTTGATTTCTTGAATTCCCTAAGCTCCCTAGATTCTCTGAATCCTCTGAATGCGCTGAATTTCTTGTATTCCCTGAATTTTCTGAAATCCCTGTATTCCTTGAATTCCTCAAATTCCTTGAATTTCTTGAAGTGTTCAAGGTCCTTGATTTTCTTGAATACCTTAAATTCCTTCAATGTCTTTGAATTTCTCGAATTCCTTAAAGTTCTTGAATTCCATTAGAATTTATTTCAATAATCTTAAATTCTTGAAGTCTTTTGAATTATCTTGAAGTGTTTTGTGTTTACCTTGAATACCCTCGAACTCCTTGAATTTTTTGAACACCTTGAATTCCTTGAACTCGTTGAATTTCTTGAAATCGTTGAATTCCTTGAATTCCATGAATTCATTGAATTTCTTGTATTTTTTGAAGGATATGAATTCCTTGAATTCCCGGAATTCCTTGAATTTTCTAAATTCCTTATATTCCCTGAATTTCTTGAACTCCCTGAATTCTTTATATTTCCTGAATCCCTTGAATTAATTGAACTCCTTTAATTCATGGAACTGCTTAAAGTCCTTGAATTTCTTCAATTCTCTGAATTCTTTAAATGCCTTTGAAATTCTTGAATTCCTTGAAGTCCTTAAATTTCATTCAAATTTATCTGAATTATCTTGAATTCTTTCAATCTTTTCAATTTCCTTAAAGTGTTTTGTATTCACCTCAAATACCCTTGGACTCCTTGAATTCATTGAACTCCTTAAATTCGTTGAAATTCTGAAAGTCCTTGAATTGTTTAAATTTCTTGAATTTCCTGAATACCCTGAATTCCTTGGATTCCCTAAATTCCTTAAATTCTTCGAATTTCCTGAATTCCCTAAATTCCCCGGATTCTCTGAATCCCTTCAATTCCTTGAATTTCTTGAAATCCCTGAGTTCCCTGGATTCCCTAAATTCCTTGAACTTCTTGAATTCCTTGAACTCCTTAAATTCCTCAAACTGCCTAAAGTCCTTGAATTACTTAAGTCCCTTGAATTCCTTAGATGTCTTTGAATTCCTCAAATTCCTTAAAATCATAGAAATTCACTTAAGTTTACTTGAATTATCTTGAATTATTTCAATCTTTCGAATTTTCTTGAAGTCTTTTGTATTCACCTTTAGTGCCCTTGAAATCTTTGAATTTCTTGAAATCCTTGAATTCCTTGAGATTTTTGGATTCCTTTAATTTCTTGAATTCCTTGTACTCCTTGAATACTTGAATTCCTTGAATTCTTTGAATTTTCTAAATTTCTTGAATTTCTTGTACTCTTTAAATACCTGAATATCCTTGAACTCCTTCAAATCCCTGAAATCCTTGAATTTTTGAAATTCCTTGAATACCTTCGTTTCTTTGAATGTTTCTGAATTCCTGAAACTCCCTCAAGCCTTTGAATTCCTTGATTTTTTTGAAATTCCTTAAATTCTTTTAATTCCTTGAATTCCTCAAATTCCTTCAACTCCTTGAATTCCTCAAACTGTCTAAATTTCTCGAACTCCTTGAATTCCTTGAAATCCTTTAATTCCTTGAAGCCCTTAAATTCCTTGAATTCCTTGAATTCTTAGAATTACTTGAATTCTTAGAATTACTTGAATTTATTGAATTGCTTGAATTCATTAAATTACTTGAATTCATTGTATTCCTTGATTTCATTAAATTCCTTGAATTCTATGAATACATTCAATTCATTGAATTCATTAGATTTTCTGAATCCTCTAAATTCCCTGAATTTCCCGAATTCGTCGAATTAATCTCATTCTCTGATATCCTCGAATTCTTTTAATTTCCTGAATTCCTCAAATTATTTGAACTCCTTGAATTCCTTAAACTCCCTGAATTCCTTGAACTCCTTAAATTTCTTCAACTCCTTGAATTCCTTGAATTCTTTTAATTTCCCTGATTTCCTGAATTCCCTTAATTCCCTGAGTATCCTGAATTTCCTTCATTCCCTGAGTTCCCTGAATTCCTTACATTCCCTGAATCCCCTAAGTTTTTTCAATTTTCTGAATTCCTTCACTTACCTAGATTCTCTGAACCCCCTGAATTCGCTGAATTTCCTGAATTTCTTGAATTCCTTGAATTTCCTAAAATCCCTGAATTCCCTGAAGTTTCTGAATTCCTTAAGCTCCTTGAACTCCTCAAATTTTTTGAACTCCTCAAATTCTTGGAAGTACTTGAAGTCCTTGGATTCTTTAAATCTTTTGAATTTTTTCGAAGTTTTTTGTATTCGCCTTGAATACCCATGAATTCCTCGAATTCCTTTAATCCATTTCATTTTTCGAATCTCCTGAATTCTTTGAATTCTTTGAATACTTCGAATTCCTCCAATTCTTTGAATTCCTTTAATTCTTTGACTTCCTTGAATAACTTGAATTCTTTGAATCGCTTGAATTCCTCAAACCTCTTGAATTTATCAAATTCCTTGAATTTTTAAATGTCTTGAACTCTTCAAATTCTTGAATTTAGGTATAGGTACATCAAAAATGCTAGTGGTTAAGACCTCAAATTTCATTCGAATTTATTTGAATCGTCTTAGATTCTTTAAATCTTTTGAATTCTCTTGGAGTTTTTGGAAATCTGATTAAGTGCCCTTGAATTCTTTTGGTATGTCTTGAAGTATTTTGAATTCTTTGAATTCTTGAATTCAGATGTACATAAAATTGCTAGTGGTTAACCTCTCGTTCATAGTAGACTACCCTGGCGAAAGTTTCGGATAGAAATTTATTCCGAATGATTCCGAAATAATCCGAGTCATTCCGAAATCTGTATCCGAACCAATCAGAATCAATCCGAACCAATCCGAAAAAAGAAAAAAGAACCAATCCGAATGAATCCGAATCAATCCGAACTCGGATTGACCTTAACCGATTTCTAATACGAATGAATCCGAATCAATCGAAACTCGGATTGTTATATACTGAATTTTCAATCCGAATGAATCCAAGTTTGGATTGTGTCGGATTCATGAGTATTGAAAATCGGCTTAGGTCAATCCGAGTTTGGAATGATTCGGAATGAATTTCTGTCCGAATCTTTCGCCAGGGATTTGCCAGGTTACTTTTCATTTTTGGATCTGAAACTCTTGTCTCGCGCAAGAATATTATTTGTGATAATTAATTATAATTTATTCGTTCACGAGGAATGTATAAGTTTCAATAATTACGTATTCAGAGGAGGTTTGAAAGGCATCGATTACAGCTCACTGGAGTATGTGAAGTTCAATAGTTGACACATTCACTTTCCTCTTTTCTACATGGCGCGGCGCGGCGCCTCACTCGTGAAAGGACCCCTTCAGGCATCGACTAGACTAGACATTCACAGGATTTTCAATGCCTTGTTGAACTTGAAAACCAGGTCTTGAGGTGTCACTTTCGTCATTTATCATTTCAATTTTTCTAACCTTTGACAAAACTCTATTAATATTTTATGTTTTATATGCGAGCAATGTCTTTGAGCCGATCACTCATTTAAATGAAAGCCAACGAGGCGAAAGACTAACAGAGAAAATACCAAACACTTCGAAAACTGCCCTATTAGTTTTACTTTCAGAATGTTGATAATTTTTTGCTAAAGATTCAGTAGAAAGTGACAAGTTACTAAAGACATATTTATACTTCCGGTTTAACCTACGATCATTGATTCAGTGGGACATTGACTTTCGCGATTTCAATTTTTAAAGACAAACTCCGTTTTCTTTTTTTTTTCACTTTTCTCCCACCTCAACCTTGCCATCTTCCCAATCACTCTTTCATTCTCTTTCACCCAATCCTCTAGCTCCCTCCAATTCCTTCATCCACTCCCCCCCCCCCAATCCTTTCTCCTCTAAAACCTTCACCACATCCTTTTGAAAGCTTCCTCTAGCTCGCTCTAGCTTGCTCCTCTAGCCCTTCCAATTACTTTATCCACTCCTCATCCAATCCTTCCTCCTCTGAAACCTCTACCACGTCCTCTTGCAAGTTTCCTCTAGCTCGCTCTAGCTCACTCCTCTAGCCGCCACCAATTCCTTCATCTACGCCTCACCCAATCCTTTCTTCCCTGAAACCTTTACCAAATCCTTTTGAAAGCTTCCTGTAGCTCGCTCTAGCTTGATCCTCTAGCCCCCTCCGAATCCTTCATCCACTCCTCACCCAATCTTTCCTCCACCAAAAGCTTTACCCTATCCTCTTGCAATCTTTCTCTAGCTCGCTCTCACTCGCTCCTCCAGCCCCCTGCAATTACTCCATCCACTCCTTGCCCAATCCTTCCTCCTCTAAAACCTTTACCCTATCCTCTTGCAAGCTTTCTTTAGCTCGCTCTCACTCGCTTCTCCAGCTCCCTGCAATTACTTCATTCACTCTTTACTCAATGCTTCCTCCTCAAAATCATTTAACACATCTTTTCACAAGCTTTCTCTGGCTCGCTCTAGCTCGCTCCTTCAGCCCCGTTCAATTCCTTCATCCACTCCTCACCCAATCCTTCCTCCTCTAAAACCTTTACCACATACTCTTGCAAGCTTCCCCTGGCTTGCTCCTCTAACCCCCTCCAATTCCTCCATCCACTCTTGATCCAATATTTCCTCCTCTAAAACCTTAACCACATCATATTGCAAGCTTCCTCTAGCTCGCTCTCACTCGCTCTTCTAGCCCCCTCCAATTCCTTCATCCATTCCTCACCCAATCCTTCCTCCTCTGAAACCTTTAGCACATCATCTTGCAAGCTTCCTACATCTTCAATTCCTTTCATACATCCTTTCAATACACAATCTTATGCTTCCTCTTCCCATTCACATAGTACGCACTTTTTGTTTTCCTTTTTTTCCCAATTCATCCCTTCCCTGACCTTGTTTCCCAATACAAATCTTCCTATTCTTGTCCATCCGCTCTCTCCCCATCCCTTTTCTGAAAACTTTGGTACATCTTCCTTTTTTGTCATCTCATGCCATTTATTATATTTTGATTTCTCAATCATTACCCACCTTTCTATTAATTGATTTTCCCTGTATTTTCTCTCCAATTCTGCATAGTTTACTCCAGTCCCATCTCCTATATCTCTATTAAAAAAAACTCTCTTTCTCCTTTTTCCCATTTCGTTTATTCTATTGACCTCCCTCTCCTTTCTTCTATCTCCCTTAAAAACTTTTTCGCTACCTCCCCTCCCTTCCCCTCCCTAAATTTCCTTGATTTTTTAAATGCCTTTGAATTTCCTTGCTCTCTTTCTCACTCTAGTACTTCGTTTATCCCTTACTGCTTCTTCTCTTACCATATATCCAGGTGTCCCCCAGTCTACCCTCAGTGTCCACCTCATATGCCGTTCTTGCAACTACTCTTATTTCTTCCCTTTTCTTCCATTCCCATATCTTTGCTCCATATCCAAATACTGGCCACACTAGCTTATCAAATAACCACATTCCCCTTCTCCAATCTTTTTAAAAACTCCTTTTCCTATTCAAAACATGTATGTTCTCCATCACTCCCATTTCCTTCCTAAGCCCAGTCTAATTCGGTAGTACTATCTTCTTTTCTTGAACTTCTTCCTCTAACCTCTCCGATAAAATACATATAACTTATACAATGTTGGAATTAGCGTCACTTCTATATAATCTTTAATAGCCTCCTCTTTGCCTTTTTTCACTCTGGGTACTACTACCCCTTCCTTCCGTAACTCCTGCCACCCCTTTCTTCTCCATACCATATTCCACATTATCCATGCTTATTCCTTTAGTTCTTCAATCTCATATTTTCAGACTTCATTTGGAATTTCTTTTAAGCCAGAAGCCTCCTCATCCCTTATTAATTCCAATACTAGAACTATTTCTTCCCTTCTTATGTACTCCACCTAGTCTCTTTCCCTTCTCTCTTTTCCTCATTTCCTTACTTTTTTTTCTACTCCTCCTAGCAAATCAATAAAATATTTTTTCCATTTTACCATCCCAATATCCTGGCTTACTCTATCCCTTCTTTTTCTTTCTCTATTACCTACTTTTTATATATCTTCTTCCATCCTAGCCTTCTCCGCCTCTTCATCAAACCTTTCATTTTCCTCCTATTTTTTTCATCACACATATCAGTATATCCCTTTTTCTCTTATATATTTTTCTCCACTACTTTCACCTTTGCTCCATTTTCGCAATTCCTTTCTCACTTACTTTTTCTTCTCCTTACATTCCTCATCCCATCCATTTCTAACCACTTCTTCACTACCTTTTTTTTCCTGTGCTCTCTAATACTCTATTGAATTCTTTAATCATTACTTCCACCTCTTCGTACACATTTCCTCTCCCATTTATATATTCTTCACCTTTTCCTTTAATTTTTCTTTTTTTTCTATTTACCAATCCCCTTTCCCTGTTCTTCTCACCTTTACTTCCTTTATATCCTTATTTTTATTACTCTTTTCGCCTTTTAGTGACAGTATTTTGGGGATGTGATCCGAATCTATATACTCTCTAACCTTTAGTTTCTTAACCTTCTTTCTCACCTCGTCGTCCACTATCACATAATAAAGTACCGTTCCGTTTTCTCCTCCTGAGCATGTCTCTACCTCTTCCTCATCCTCCTCTATATTCTCGTTTGAAATAAATCATCCTATCTCCTCCAAGCTCTTCAACAATTTCTTCCCTTTCCCATTTAGTATCTTGTCTTTGGATTTCGTTCCTCGCTCTGCTTCCCATTTCCTTCCTGCTCTATCTCTTGTTCTTGCATTAAAATCTTCACATATTATAAGCTCCTTCATCTCCTAAGATTTCTCCTACATATCTCCATTTACATACACTCCTAGTATTCTCCACCTGTCCCCCTATCTTTACCTCTTCTATTATTAATCCTTCTTTTTCTTCTTGCATCTCTTTCCTTTCCTATCCTTTCCTATCCTTTTCTGTTATATATTTTTGTCTCATTCTCATCAACATTCCTTTTACTGCTCTCCTTTTTTTTCTTCCTCTTCGTATTCTGAACCTGCCATCTTTAACCTCTTGGTAACTTTTCCTTTACTCTTTCCCATCCCTTTTCATCTAGTCACGTATTCATCATTACTACCACCTCCCACTGTTCCAAATGCTTCATGAATTTATTATCCCTTCCTTCCAAGCCTGCTACATTCCATTAGCGTATCCTCAATTCTTTCCTTCTTTTATTTCTCGTCACTTTTTGTTTCCTACTATTTCTTATTTTCCTCTCTCCCGTTCCTTTCTACCCTAGATTCTCGTCTCCGTACTTTTTACTAACTCTTCCTTTTCTTTAACCCAATCCCACCATATACGTTGTATCTGTATTCTTCCATACTTAACCCACTTTCTCTTTCCCTTCCTTTTTTCCTCTTCTGCTATTTTCCTCAACTTATACTGCATATTCCTTCCTTCCAATGTTAAGAAATTTAAATTTTTGAATTTTACAAACGCTTTTCCCTAAATTTCTTCTTTTTTATGAATAATACTGCTATAAATTTTTTTTTATTTGAAAAAATGTTTAGATGTTGAAGGAAAGACGTTTCAGGTTTGAAAAGTGATTTTCTAAGTTTTCGATTTTTATGAAATACAAATTTAAGGCTTAAAAATTGTTTTACCTCTGGAAAGTATTTGTTTTTCTGTGAGGAGCAAACCCTTAATTTCATGAAACAAAAACAAATTTTTTGAAGATATTTTCGGGCCTAGAATACGAAAATTGGTAATTTAATTACAATTAATGGTCTGAGATAGCCATTTTTTGTCTGGAATAATATGCAAAGGATTCCTAAAATGTAAAAAAAAATACTGCCCATAATAAATTAATTAAAATAATTTTACTGGATGACAGAAGAAACCTTGAATTCCGAAACACACAAAAAATATACGTTTTAGTCACTTTTTTAACATGAAGTCACTACAGACACTATTTTCAATTCTATTGAATTCTTTTGAATTCCTCTTGACTTCTTTTGAATTCCATTGACATCCACTGATTTCAATGGATTTTTTTTTGTATATTCAATTTTTTTAATTCACCCAGAAAGCTTTCAAATCCATCTTGAATTCTTGCGAATTTTATCAGATATTTATTCACTTACATTTATCTGAATTCAGTGGAATTTTTCTGGATTTCAACAGTTTTGTGGCATTTACTTGAATTATTTTTAATTCACCCTGGATTCTTTTAGATTCATCTTAGATTCGCATGAATTTTATAGAATTCTCTTGAATTCCCATGCAATTCTCTTAAATTCTTTAAAATTCACTCCAGTTTTACTGAAATTAAAGGATTTTTTTAATTGAAAAAAAAATTTAACTCAACCTGGATTCATTCACAGTTGCCTTGAATTCTTTGGGATTTTATCAAATTCTTATGAATTTTTTTGAATTTTTCAAAATTCACTCCAAATTTAATGAATTCAATCAATTTTGTTAACATTTTTGAATTGTATTCAGTTCACTTGATTTTCTTTTAAATCAACGGAATTTGTTGGATTCTTTGCAAATCATTGCAATTCTTCTGAATTTAACTCAAATTGTTTTGAATTCACTCTAAATTATTAGGAATTCATTTCAAAATTGTTGAAATTCACCTGGAATTCTTGAAAATTCAATCGAATTCCTTTGAATACTTTCGAATTTAGAAGAACATTAGTCACAATATTAATGTATGTACATTAATGACTTTTAGTGCATGAAAGAATTAAAGTAACACAAGCAAAAAAGCTTAAAAATTGGACTTTTTTACTTGTATTATTTTAATTTTATTATCATTTTCTAATTTTATATATATATATAGTATATATAATTTTTTCCTATTGCTCAAGGTACACCTTCTATTTTTATTTATAACAAGTCTTTTTTTCATCAATTCCAAATTTAATGAAATCGGTAAGCAGATTTTGTAAAAACGCAGGATTGCACTGAAATTGACATTAATTAACCAGCTTATATCCTTTGAAGGTAGATTATCGGTTAAGTAGATTCAAAAGTAGTATAGGAATCTTTAAACTATAAAAAATGTGTATTTTTTATGTGTTTCGAAATTCGATAATTTTTTCTGTCGATCGGTATGAACATTTTCAATTTATTATTACAAATTGTCGTATTCTAAGCCCGATAATATCCTCAAAAATTTTTTTTTTGTTTTTTCTAAAACTGAGGGCTTATTTCTCAATAAACAAAAAATACTATCTAGAGAAAAGGGAATTATTTAGCCATGAATTTGTATTTTTTAATAATCAAAAACGAAGAAAATTAATATCCCGACTTAAAAAGGCCTAGCAGAAATCCTAAGCAATATTTTAAAAATCAGATAAAATTTATGGCAGTATTTTTTCACCAAAAGGTAGACTTTTTGGGGGTAGTGTTTGCAAAATTCAAAAATTCAAATTTTTTTGGCACCCTTCTCTCTATTATTGGAAATGAAAATAAGTACAAATGAATTTTTATTTGTCTCACGATTTATTTGCTGACCAAATTTTGCGTAAACTTTTACGGATATTGAAATTTGATACAATTGTTTTCGCTTTTAGTCAAACAAGGCCTTTTATATTAAATTCAAACGTTATTAACTATGTTACTTAATATAATCTGTTAGCCCAGATTTCGCTTCCGATCTCAATTTCGTATATTATTTATGAATAATAGTATATTTCGTATCACGTGCGGAAAGGCGTATTATAAAATGCGCACGTGATACAAACGAAATTTTTTGTTCGCTGTATACCGAAAGTAAGCCGAGTCTGTGTCGTTTTACGTGCGGAAAGTTGATTTTTCGCACTTTTTACAATTTTACCGCACTAGCGCGGAAAAGTCAACTTTCCGCACGCAAAACGACACCGACAAGGCTTACTTTCGGTGTGCGGTGGACAAAAAAGTAATATCCATCTTCTGCATAATTTTATTATATTTATAAAATTGGTTTACTCTCTGAATATTGAGATTAATTTGTTTAATTCAATACTTTTGATGGAATAAAAATTCGCTGGATTTGATATAAAGTGCAAATAATTAGCAAATTTGAAATTCGAAATTATTCATTTCTGAATGTTTAGAATGCGAATTACTACAGTTTTAGTCGCTCTCAATTTGAAATTTTATCATTTAGAACGATTCAAATTGAGAAAAAAAAATCTTAAATATATTTCAATCTAAGTTTATTAAACTCTTAACGCTTGCAATCCAGCTTTTGGTAGATTTTTTTACATTTAATGTAAAAAACACAGCGAATCTTAAATAATTTGTTCAATACTTTATTCTTGTTACTAGAATTAATCACAACTGATTCTGATTTCGGAGTTCAATTATTAGTTCAAAAGCTTCAAAAGATTCGAATGATTTCGAAGGATTTCAAAAAATTGTGAAAGAATAAAAAAATTACTGATTCGGAAAAAAGAATTTCGGAAAAGATTGATAATTTTAAGTCAGAACATCAGGTAATATTTTGTCATGAAAATTAAAATTAGGGTTTGGAAGAGAGGATTTTGTAAAAGGATTATGATTCTCATTTTGAACAAGTATTTTTTTTAAATTCCGTTCTTCGAAATCAGAATCAAAATTATTTTCCAAAATTCCTGTACCGCGCAAATAATTCTCTATTCCAAGTCAAATCATAACTCTTCACAAGAATTTACTGTCCTAAAGCAAAAATTATAATTTTTAACGAAATTTCTCATTCTGAGTTGGACTAAAGTGAATATTTTAATTCTTTACGGAAATTCCCTGCTCTATCTCAGAATTATAACTCTTTTTAAAAATTATTCACGGAAATTTCATGTTCTAAAACCTAAACTATAATTTTTTTACGAAAATATCCGATTTCAGAGAAAAAATTATAACTTTTTAGAAAAAATTCTTTGTTCGAAAGTGAAAATTAAAATTCTCTACGGAAATTTCCCGCCTCAAAGCCTAAATTATAACTCGTTACAGAAATTTCCTCTTCCGAATGAGAATTTTATTTATTTACAAAATTTTCTATTATAATTTAGAAACAGTTTCTGTATATAATTATAATTTGACGTGGAAAAGGGAATCTTCGACATGGAACTGAAATTTCGGAAGAGAATTTTAATTGTAATTTATAAAGAATCGACTCACAAAAACAATTCCCGTACCAAGCTAAAATTCGTCAGATTTCTAAAATTTGTTGTTCCTAATCAGGATTTGTTCAAATTAAAAAATTCTCTTTTTTAACAAATACAAATTTTCCAGCATCTGAAACTCCCCTTTTCCAAATTTTAGAAACAGGAAGTTACTATATTTCTAACTCATAATAGAAAGTGCTGTAAATAAAAATAATTCTGACTTGGAACAGGAAATTTCCGTAACGAGTTATAATTTAGACTTTGGGAGATTTTCCTAAAAAATTATATTTTTGACTTTAGAACATGAAATTTCTGTACAGAGTTTTCTAAAAAAATTATAATTCTAAGATAGAATTGGGATTTTCCGCAAGGAGTTAAACAGGAAATTTCGTTCAAATTGATAATTTTTACTGTAGGATAGGGAGTTTCTGTGGATAATTATAATTTGACGTGGAACAAGAAATTTTTGACATGGAGCTGGAATTCTGGAAAAGAATTTTAATTGTAATTTATAAAAAGGCGATTTACAAAAGCAATCCCCGTACCAAGTAAGGATTCGTCAGTTCAATTTAGAACAGGGAATTTCGTTATGAATTATAATTTTCACTATAGGGCAGGGAATTTCGGTATATAATTATAATTTAACGTGGAACAAGGAATTTTCGACATTGAGTTAGAATTTCGGAAAAGAATTCTAATTCTAATTTATAAAAAGGCGATTTACGAAAACAATGCCCGTACCAAGCTAGAGTTCGTCAGATTTTCGAAATTCCTTGTTCCTAATCAGGACTTGTTTGAATTCGAAAATTATTTTTTTCTGCAAATAAAAATTTGCCAGTAGTTGAAACTTCCCTCTTCTAAATTTTAGAAACGAAAGGTTACTATATTTCTGAATTATACTAGGAAATGTAAATGAATAAAATTTTGACCTGGAACAGCAAATTTCTGTAAAGAAAAGTATAGTGACTCCCTGTTTCTGAAATTTGGAGGAGGGACGTTTCAAATACTGGCAAATTTTTATTTGATTAAAAAAAAGAATTTTTGAATTAAAACGAAATCTGATTAGGAAAAATAAATTTTGAGAATCACACGAATTCTAACTTGGTACTGGAATTGTTTTTGTGAATCGCCTTTTTATGAATTATAATTAAAATTCTTTTCCGACATTCCAACTCAGTGTCGAAAATTCCCTGTTCCACGTCAAATTAAAATTATCTACAGGAACTCCCTGTCCTATGGTAAAAATTATCATTCTTAACGAAATTTTATGTTCTAAAGTCTAAATTATAATTTTTTCCGAAAATCTCCTGTTCCAAAGCGAAAATTATAAATCTTTAAAAAAAATACTTTGTTCGAAAGTGAAAATTGAAATTCTCTACGGAAATTCCCAGCCTCAAAACCTAAGTTATAATTCTTTAAGGAAAATCCTTGCCCCAAAGTCTAAATTATAACTCGTTACGGAAATTCCCTTTTCCAAGTCAGAATTATATTTCTTTAAAAATTTTTCTGTTATAATTTAGAAATATAGTAATTCTCTGTTTCTGAGATTTTAAAGAAAGAAGTTTCATACGCTGGCAAATTTTTATTTGCAAACAAAAAATGTTTGAATTCAAACGAAATTTGATTGGGAACAATAAATTTTTAAAATCTGATAGATAATGGTCCTTAACGAAATTTCCTGTTCTGAATTGAACCTGAATAGAATCTTTTGATTCATTGCGCAAAATCCCAGTTCAATCTCAGAATTATAATTCTTAAAGGAAATTTTTTACCGAAATTTCCTGTTCCAATTTAGAATTACAATTATTTACAACATTTCTATTATGATTTAGAAATATAGTAACTTCCTGTTTCTGAAAATTGAAAGAGGGAAGTTTCAGATACTGGCAAATTTTTATTTGGAAAAAGAAATAGAATTTTTGAATTGAAACAAATTTCGATTAGGAGCAGAAATTTAAAAAATCGAACGGATTTTAACTTGATACGGGGATTGTTTTCGTAAATTACCTTTTTGCGAATTACAATTAACATTCTTTTTCAAAATTCCAGCTTCTTGTAAAAAATTCCCCGTTTTAAACTGAACCGAAAGAGAATATTTCAATTCTTTGCGGAAAATCCCAGCTTTGTCTCAGAATTATAATTCTCTTGGAAAATTGTTCAACGAAATTTCCTGTTCCAAGTCAGAATTATATTTATTTACAACATTTTCAATTATAATTTAGAAATATAGTAACTCTCTGCTTCTAGAAGTTGAGAGAGGGAAGTTTTAGATACTGGCAAATTTTTGTTTGCTAAAGAAAAAGGAGTTTTTTAATTGAAACAAAGTCTGATTAGGAACAAAAAAATTTCCAAATCTGACGAATCCTAACTTGATACAGGGATTGTTTTTGTGAATCGTTTTTTTGTAAATTACAATTAATATTCTTTTCCGAAATTCCATCTACATGTCGAAAATCTCCTACTCCACGTGAAATTATAATTATCTACAGAAACTCCCTGTCCCATAGTAAAAATTATAATTCCTGACGAAATTTCCTGTTTTGAATTAAACCTAGAGTAAATATTTTAATTCTTCAAGGAAATTTCCTGTTCCAAGTCAGAATTATATTTTTTTTACAACATTTTCTATTATAGTTCAGAAATATAGTAACTCCCTGTTCCTTAAATTTGAAAGACGGAAGTTTCAGACACTTACAAATTTTTAATTGCAAAAGGAAAAAGAATTTTTGAATTTAAACATATCCTGATTAGGGATAAGGAATTTAAAAAATCTGTCGAATTCTTGCTTGGTACGGGGATTGTTTATGTGAATATCCTTTTTGTAAATTAGAATTAAAATTCTTTTCCAAGATTCCAGCTTCTTGTCAAAAATTCCACCTTTCACGTCAAATTATAATTATCGACAGAAATTTCCTGTCCTATAGTAAAAATTATAGCTCACAACGCAATTTCCTGTTCTAAATTAAACCCAAAGAAAATATTTCAATTCTTCACGGAAATTCCCTGTTCTATCTCAAAATTATAATTCTTTTAGAAAATTCTTCACGGAAAAATCCTGCTCTAAAATCTAAATGATAATTTTTTACGAAAACTCCCTGCTCCAAAGCGAAAATTGTAATTCTTTAAGGAAATTCTTTCCCCCAAAGTCTAAATTATAATTCTCTACGGGAATTTTCTGTTTCAAGTCAGAATTATATTTATTAACAACATTTTCTATTACAATTGAGAAATATAGTAACTCCCTGTTTCTAAAATTTTGAAGAAGGAACTTTCAGATACTGGCAAATTTTTATATAAAAAAAAAATTTTGAATTCAAACAAACTCTGAGTAGGAATAAGAAATTTGAAAAATCTAATTATAATTCTTTTAGAAAATCATCTAACAGAATTCCCTCTTTCAAAATAAAAATTATAATTCTTCAATGAATTTCCCTGCCCGAATCTCAGAAATTAGAAATATTTTTTAACTTAAATTCCATATCACAATATAGAGTTAGAATTCTGATTGAAATTTCCCTGTTCCAAGTCCAGATATTTTTAATTCGTTACGTGAATTTTTTTATATTAATTTTATTTATTCCCTGTGTGTCTATTCTTTATAATTAAGTCAATAAAAAATTTCAAACAATAAATTTACTAAAAGGACAGGTTCATTTATTGCCTAATACAACTTGTAGTCAAAAAGACTCTGAAAATCCAGCTTTTGGTAGATTTTTTAAATATTTGAAGAGAAAATAAAGCAAATTATAATTTATTTATTTTTTTGTAATTACTCACAACTAATTGTGACTTCGGAGTTTAATCGTTTTTGAAAATAACTTAAGCGCGTTTGTAATTTTTTTTTTAAATTTGAATTTCAATTTTTTTCAGGATTTCTTTCAGGTGAAAGTATATTTCAATATCAACAATTTTCGTTTCTGAAAATCGAAATCGGTGAAGTGGTGCCGGCGATATTGTATATTAAAAAGAGAAAAAATACAAAAAAATTCAAAGTTCCATAACTTTTCTAATCTCTTGAAATTTCAAGGAATGATTGGAAGATTTATTTGTCGCTATTAAAGGAAAGAATCTGCCAAGTTACAGTTGCATCCTATTTAGTGACGAAAATTATTGTGATGTAATGACATGGAATCCACCTGCATTCTTAAAATGTCGTTTCCATGAAAAAATTGACTTGCATCAACTTTGCATCAACCTTGCACCAACCTTGCAAAAAAATTGTCTGAATCACGCACAGTCAAGACTTTCAAAGGTGGCAGTAGTCTTGCCATAACTTTTCTGCAAGGTTGGCGCAAAATTGCAGCTATCACGGTTAAGCACTTTCTTCACGCTCTCATGTTATTTATAAACTTTCCTCTAACTGATTTCTGGGGTTTCGTAGGCCAGGGCAGAAGCCCTTATGGTTAAGATCGGGTGTTCGTCCGTCATATAAATAAGGGGAAGTGAGAGTTAATGAGGGTAAGTGATGGGAAGGAAGGGGAAATGAGGGGAGGAGGGGAGGAGAAAATGAGGGGTAATAAGAGGAGGGGAAGTAAGGGGGAGGGGTAGAGAGAGGGGAATAAGGGGGGAATTATGGGAAGTGAGGGGAGGGTAATTGATTGAAATCAGGGGTGGGAGAATGAGAGGTGGTGAATAGAGGAAGTGATAAGAGGGGGAAGGAGAGAAGTAAGGAGTGGGAGGGGTAATAAGGGGTAATAAGAGGAGAGGATGCTAGTGGAGGGGGAAAATATGGAGAAAGTAAGAGGGAGGGATAGAGAGAGGAATCAGGGGGAGTCCGGGGAAATGCGGGGAAGGGCGAGGAGGGCAAATGCGGGTTCAAGGGGGGGAGCATGAGGACTAGCGAATCGTGGGAGTGA
>JAUMHM010000003.1:4519289-4534816 GCA_032362435.1 Melikaiella ostensackeni | reverse complement strand
TAAAATATGTATGCGGAAGTATTGTAAGAAATTGAGGTCATGTAAACCCTTAGGGGACACATTATGAATAAAGAAGAAGAAGGTATCTGGGTGTGGCCAACGGAATTGGGAGTGTTTAAGGAAAGCGGGTGTAGTCAATAAAAGTGGTTCATGATAAAGAAGTGGTTGAGGAGCGTAGTAAAGATAAATTTTCGGGCCGGGGTGCGTTGTCAATCAAAATGGGCGTAGTTAAGTTGGAGTGCCTGAGGAAGGTGAGGGTGGTAAAGGAAAATAGTTGCAGCTATCTGAATTCCTGGTGATTGTCTTCCAAAAGCAGTGGATGTTTTTTTATCAAAAATCGTTTCTACAATGATACTGATCGACCCAACTTCTATGATATCCTCTCTTTTAGAGAACAACATGTTTCCGCTACAACTCTTGAGTATCTTTCTCTTAGAATTACTGAACAGTTCCAACAATAACATCCCTATTCTCTTGTTTTCAGAATTTGGCGAATTTTCTGGAATTCGAGGAAGGAATTCAGTGAATTTTGAAGACGCGTGATGTACCTAAACTATTGTTCACGTGAGATGGTACTGAGAGACGCACAATGGGCCGACAGTCATGTTAGTGAGGGAAATTCTGCGACAAACCTGCCCTCGTATGTATAGTTGAGGAGAGAAGGGTGCAGTAGAGACCGTGGATGTTCCTTTATTGAACTAATTTTACACCCCTCTATCTTCACCACTACTACCGCCTCGATACATACGACCGTCCAACTTTGCCCCATTACGTCTACGCAAATATAACCAGTTAGCGGATGTGTGTTCCGGTTTTGTGTATGTATGTGCTGAAGCGCTCCTGGGAAGAAGATAACGAACCGGGATCGGAATCATAATACTTCCGTTAAGATGGTGATGGAGGACTCTCATCTTTTTAACAGAAACACCTGTCACGAATCCTGTTATCGTCAGGACACTCTTTAGGATTTCATTGAGATGTGCTTCAAAAAAATTAATTTTTTATGAGAGATGATCATTAAGCAAGGATATGGTTAGCTTAAAGAAGAGCAATTGTTACAGCACATTGTTGCAGCACAATTCTTGCAACACAATTCTAGCAGAAAATCTGCAACCAATCCTTAAAGGAAAACATAATTCTAACAGAAAGGCAAACAATCAAATTGAAAGGGATGCTTTTATGTGGATGTTAAATAACCATTGCGGAAGCAATTTTCTTCCCAGGGTTTATCTGCTGGTGCGACTAACATAAGTCGATCCTGCGCGGCACGAGACTCGTCTAATCGTTCCTGGGAGAGGTAGATGGAGGGTGTACAAGAAACGTTAGTGTGGTCGAAGATAGGCAGAGGGAAGGGTGGTTCCGCAGAGGCCTGTTACACGGTCAGCTAACAACCCCTTAGCTGGGTCCCCGAGGGACACCAAACGAGTAGATAGCTCCCTGTCCCGGTAACGACTGTTTGATCGTTCCCATTTTTCGAGACGTAGCTAACCAACGTAAATCTTCATACGAGCTATTCTCCTGTGATTTGGAACTCTGCAATTTGCAAAGTGATGTCCAAATTGGCCAATTCTTCTGGGAAGGATCTTTCATAATTTACGGTCACCGTCAGCGTTTCTGAATTGTTCTTGGTCAGGGAGGATTCTCAAACAAAATAATTTGGACTTTGACCTTCAATCGTTAATAGAAAAAAAGTCCTAATCTTAGCTGAACTTGAGAAAAAACTCGCTTTCTTACGAGACTTTCAAGTTCTTTTTACATTATCCTTTAATGAATCACCTCACACCTGAATTTTAGAAGGCTGTCATATTTTCTGATATGATGTGGAGCGTGGAAGCTATTCAGGAGAAGGGAAGAGGAAAGATGACTGTCGAGTGTTGGAAGTGTGACCAGTGAGCGTCAGTAAAAATTGACTCTGACCCGGGGAATCGAACCCTTGCCTCACTGCCTGAATACTGACCTCTACATATTGGATATGTCACCGATCATTTGAAAACCTTCCTCACCCAGCGTGATAACCCCGAAACACCATCACGTCTTTCGGAAAAGGTTGTGCGTAATTTTTTTTGGGCGCCATGTGTAAAGTATTGGGATTCGAGTCGGCGGCCAAGGGTTCGATTCCCCGAACCTGATTTAATTTTTACTAACTCTCACTCCTTAAGCTTCCAACCCTTGACAGTCACCCTTCCTCTTTCTTTACCCTGTGTAGCTTTCACCCTACACATAGCACTCAACATTTTCTAAACTTGAGACCTTTTTGGAGAGAACTATGAATTTTCTTTCAGAGCGGAAAACTTGCAAAAAAGAAGAACTGAAGAATCAAAATTAAGAGACGATTGGGGAGGGTCGATAGGAAGTTTTTGTAGGTAAACGAGTGATTTGGCTGTCAGAGGTAACACACCGTATCATTATCCTCGGTCGGATGGATCTGGTAATGTGCAAACACTCGGCCAGTTCCCACGCTTAGGTATTGCACGTTAGCTTCGCGAATATTATATTCGTGTGGAGCTTCTTGAGTGTGTGTGAACTTAGGTTTGTGTGCTTGAGTTCAAAGGAGATGTTGGAATAAAGAATAACATTGTGCGAAACCGGAAAAGAGCTTTGAGAGTCGCTCAAGTGGGAGGTGTATCTGCCGGTAGTGGGTATTATTATTTATTAAATTTTGTACTTGTAGGACTGTAAAAACTGGCGTTATGAGGAAATAATTAACCTACGATTTTCAAAACTCTAGTTATCGTATCAAGTCATATCATTTTCTGTCCCCAGCAGCTTACAATTTCTCAGACATGCAGGACAAACTGCCGGCTGTAGTTTCGGAAACGATCAGAGAGCCTGCGTCAATATTTAATGATCTCAATTGGACACGAAAATTTAAAAAATTCTCGATTTGACTAAAAGGAGGCTGATAGTAAATTTGATAAATCAGTTAGTATTTTGCAGTCTTTTTATTGAGATTTATCCTTGCTCCTAATGTTTTTCGTATTGCTATGTAGCGTGCTGCTAATAGCAACCCACCATGGCTTTCGTGCCCCTGTCTCATTTAGCCACCCTATTATCCCTTTAGCCACACCCTTATTTTCCTCCGGGTTACTAAGATCGTGATTTAAAATTCTCTATTTTCCATATTTGAATATTTTTAAAAAAGTAAAAAAATCTTGCTTAATTAGTCAGAAGGTACTTAATTTGAAAGAGATACTAAAAAATCTCAATTCAGGGGAAATGGTATGTTTATAGTGAGGACAGAGAAAGGTTAGAGAAGAGCGAGATTTCTTAGTGATGAGTGCGAGGTATGGAGGGAAAAGAAACGGGGAAAGGAACTAGAAATAAAAGTAAATGCACCAAGAAAAACATACAAGTAATAGACGAAGAGGTTAATTTGATTTTTTGGAATGTCGCAGGAATTAAGAATAAGGTTAGCGATTTTTGAAATTTTCTAGAAAAATTCGATGTGGCAGGTCTCACGGAAACTGACATCGAGGAAAAAGAGTGAAAGAGTATAAAACGTAAATTGCTGGGCAGTTTTAAATGTGTATTATAACGGGCTTCTGAGGAGAAGGAAAAAAGAAGAGCAAGTAGACTAAGCGGACAGGAAAGGAAAATTAAAATAAAAGGGAAATGGTTCATAATAGTGACAATATGCCATGAAAAATGAATGAAAGCACGACAATAGGAGAGATCCTGCATGAAGAAGGAAATGGGGAGGTGGTGGATTGGTCGAGGGAATTGGAAAGGAAGAAAAAGGATAGAAGACGATAGAGAAAGGAGTGAATAAGTAGTGATGCTAGTAATAGAAGTTAGGAAAAATGTAAAGCGGATAACTTGCGTGATAAAAAGATAAATGAACAAAAGGCGGAAATGGTGAAAACAAATAAAAGAAGTATAGCGAGCGATAATCACGAGGCACAGCGTTCAAGGGTCAAGTTAAGGAGAGTTGAGAACAAGATAGGAATGCGAAGCGTAGGGCTATGCGTTGAGACAAGGTACTGGTTAAGTGAAAGCGATATTTTGAAGCAAAAGGTTTATGCGATAGGCTAAAGCGATAGGTTAATGCGATAGGTTAATGCGTTAGGTTAAGGCGATTAATTACGAAGTTTGATATGTAAGAAACAAGGCTAGGTAATGAGCAGAAGTGAAGAAAGCAAATTAAATAAGTATAGCGAGCGATAATCACGAGGCACAGAGTTCAAAGGTTTAGTTAAGGAGAGTTGAAAACAAGATAGGAATGCGAAGCGTAGGGCAATGCGTTGAGACAAGGTACTGGTTAAGTGAAATCGATATGTTAAGGTGATCGGTTAATGCGATAGGTTGAGACGATTGGTTAATTCGACAAGTTAATGCGTTAGGTTAAGGCGATTGGATGAGGAGTTTAGTTAAGGAGATTGATGTGTAAGAGATAAGACTAGGTAATGAGCAGAAATGGAGAAAACAAAAGAAGTATAGAGAGTGATAATTACGAGGTACAGCGTTCAAAGCTTAAGTTCAGGAGAGTTTAGAACAAGATAGGAGTGAGTAGCATAGGACGACGAGCTCGACAAGATACTGCTTAAGTGAAAGCGATATGTTAAGGCGATAGGTTAATGCGATAGGTTAAGACGATTGGTTAATGCGATAGGTTAATGCGTTAGGTTAAGGCGATTGGTTAGGCGTTTAGTTGAGGAGATTGATATGTAAGAGACAAGACGAGGTAATGAGCAGAAATGGAGAAAACAAAAGAAGTATAGCGAGCAGTGATCACGAGGTAGAGTTCAAAGGTTTAGTTGAGGAGAAATGAGAACAAGATAGGAATACGAAGCGTAGGGCGATGCGTTGAGATAAGGTAGTGGTTAAGTGAAAGCGATATGTTAAGGCGATAGGTTAATGCGATAGGCTAAGAAAATTGCTTCATGCGAAAGGTTAATGCGATAGGTTAATGCGTTAGGTTGATGCGTTAGGTTAAGGCGTTCAGTTAAGGAGTTTGATATGTAAGAGACAAGATCACGTAATACGCAGAAGTGGAGAAAGCAAATTAAATAAGTATAGCGAGCGATAATCACGAGGCACAGAGTTCAAAGGTTTAGTTAAGGAGAGTTGAAAACAAGATAGGAATGCGAAGCGTAGGGCAATGCGTTGAGACAAGGTACTGGTTAAGTGAAATCGATATGCTAAGGCGATAGGGTAATGCGATAGGCTAAGAAAATTGCTTCATGCGAAAGGTTAATGCGATAGGTTAATGCGTTAGGTTAAGGCGATTGATTAAGGCGATTGGTTATGGCGTTTAGTTAAAAGATTGATGTGTAAGAGACAAGACTAGGTGAGGAGCAGAAATTGAGAAAACAGAAGAAGTATAGCGAGTGATTATCACGAGGCACAGCGTTCAAGAGTTAAGGTAAGGAGAGTTTAGAATAAGATAGGAAAGCGAAGCGTAAAGCGATTCGCTGAGACAAGATACTGGTCTAGTGAAAGCGATATGTTGAAGCGATAGGTTTATGCGATAGGCTGAAGCGATAAGTTTATGCGATAGGTTAATGCCTTAGGTTACGGAGATTAGTTAAGGCGTTTCGTTAAGGAGAGCGATATGTAAGAGACAAGACTAGGTAATGAGCAGAAGTGGAGAAAGCAAATTAACTAAGTATAGCGAGAGATAATCACGAGGCACAGAGTTCAAAGGTTTAGTTAAAGAGAGTTGAGAACAAGATAGGAATGCGAAGCGTTGGGCGATGCGTTGAGACAAGATGCTGGTTGAGCGAAAGCGGTGTGTTAAGGCGATATGTTAATGCGATAGGCTAAGACAATTAGTTAATGCGATAGGTTAATGCGTTAGGTTAAGGCGATTGGTTAAGGTGTTTAGTTAAGGAGTTTGATATGTAAGAGACAAGACTAGGAAATGAGGAAAATTGGAGAAAGCAAATTAAATAAGTATAACGTGCGATAATTTCGAGGCACAGAGTTCAAAGGTTTAGTTGAGAAGAGTTGAAAACAAGACAGGAATGCGAGGCGTAGGGCGATACGTTGAGACAAGGTACTGGTTAAGTGAAAGCGATATGTTAAGGCGATAGGTTAATGCGATACGCTAAGACGATTGGTTAATGCAAATGATTAATGCGTTAGGTTAAGGCGATTGGTTAGGGCGTTTAGTTGAGGAGATTGATATGTAAGAGATAAGACTAGGTGGTGAGCAGAAATGGATAAAACAAAAGAAATATAGCGAATGATAATCACGAGGCACAGCGTTCAAGGATTGAGTTAAGGAGAGTTGAGAACAAGATAGAAATGCGACGCGTAGGGTGATGCGTTGCAACAAGATACTGGTTATGTGAAAGCGATATGTTGAAGCGATAGGTTTATGCGATAGGCTATAGTGATTGGTAAATGCGATAGGTTAATGCGTTAGGTTAAGGCGTTTAGTTAAGAAGTTTGATATGTAAGAGACAAGACCAGGTAATGAGCAGAAGTGGAGAAAGCAAATTAAATAAGTATAGCGAGCGATAATCACGAGGCACCGAGTTCAATGGTTTAGTTAAGAAGAGTTGGGAACAATACAGGAATGTGAAGCGTAGGGCGATGCGTTGAGACAAGGTACTGGCTAAGACAAAGCCATATGTTAATGCGATAGGTTAGTGCGTTAGGTTAAGGCGGTTAGATGAAGCGTTGAGTTGAAGAGATTTATATACAAGAGACGAGACAAGGTAATGAGCAAAAATGGAGAAAACAAATCAAAGAAGTATAACGAGCGATCATCACGAGGCACAGCGATCAATGGTTAAATTGAGGAAAGTTAATAACAAGATAGGAATGCGAAGCGTAGGGCGATGCGTTGAGACAAGGTACTGGCTAAGTGAAAGCGATATGTTAAGGCGGTAGGTCAATGCGATAGGCTAAGACGATAGGGTAATACGATAGGTTAGTGCGTTCGGTTAAGGCGATTAGTTAGGGTGTTAAGTTAAGGAGATGTTTATGTAAGGAACAAGACTAGGTAATGAGTACAGGCAAGAAGAACATGCGAATAAGACTGGAGCAGTGTAAAATATGAAACCCATAATGTAGCGTACTTAGTCCGTATTTTCTAGGCCCGAGTATTCCAGAATAAAACATTTAACATTATTATCTTTCAGAAATGTAAGAGTGGAAGAATTTCCGGCTGGTGCATCGGAAAAGTAAGGGAGGAAACGCAGTCCCATGTAAACCCACCCGCTCACCCCTTTTGCGACATAGTCGGTAGGATAACGATGTCCAGATGTCCATGCACATGACTGTATGCGTCCTGTTATTCCTGAGAGCCAGGAGTATTTTTCAAACAATGTTATAATTTGCTTGGACGGCTGCTTCGCATAACCGATACGAGTCACTGCAGATCTCCCCGGAAACGGAGGGTCGTAAGAAAACAAGCAGATAAAGTCCCGCGAGTCTCCCAACTCGGACGAATTTCAAATATTATTTTTACGAAACGATTAGACCCTACTGAAAAATCGCTTCGTACTCAGACATTTCACTTCATTCCAGAAAATCATATACAAAATGTATTTTTGATCAATTATTTAACAAAAAATTTGCCCTTTTTAGTGGGAGGCAATTTCTAATGATTGGGACATCTGCCAAAAACTTCATTCTACATATTTACCAATGTCAGATGCTATTCCCTCAATCGAAATCATTTCTTGCTAACGAGAGTGAAAGCCATCCAAGTGGTTAGGAATTTTCTTTCGAATACTGTATCCGAAATCACTTGGAGAGGCGAACGAACGGATTGGTTTGCTCGTTCGAATGAACGAATGAAGGGATAAAGGTAGATGGTTCTGGCACGAGTCCCTCTAATCCGTGCTAACAGCAGACAAATTAAAAGCATTCTCTCACCCACAAAGGCGCTTTCATCCCTCTTTCGCTTCCGTTCCCATGTTATCCCCTACCCAACGCAACGGTGTGGCTCGGTCGGTAATACAATAGGCTAACAAGCGTAATGTTCATTAAATCGCGTGGTTCTCTACTTCAGTCAGAGGCAGCCACGAAGCATGGTAACTGGTGAAGTTGACTGCCTGCTGGAAATGAAGACGATGCTGTGGAAAGACCGAGAAGGAGAAAGATGAAGAGAGGGATGCGTAAAGGGACATATGATTATGTTATGCCAGTTCGTTAGCCAGACAGTAATTATCCCAACGTACTCTGAGAGAAGCTCCCTTCAACCAGGAACTCGTCCTCCCCTTTAGTGGACTCTGTGTATGCTCAGCTTCCGCGAAATAGATTGAAACTACTTAGAAAAGAGAGCGAAATTTTTTAGGTCCGACGGCTTCATAAATATGTGGAATTCTAGATGTAATTCCGCAGAATAAACCTGCACAAGACGCAAAGGCTAAGAAAGAAAAGAGTTTTTGGAAAGATAGGTGGAAGGGTAGAGGAGCGATAGGGCAAGTAGTTGAGAATAAGTGTGAGTGAAAATATTGTTGAGCAAAGTGAGTGACGATGGTGCTGATAAGGGGTGGGAGTAAGGAAGATAGGAAAGGAGAGATGGAATAAAGCAGTTAAGAGATGGGGAGTCAAAGGAAAAAGTTGAAAAAGGGGAGTTGGAAGAGGGGAATTAGAACCAGGGGCGGACTGGGATACGTGACCTTTAGGCGCGGGACTTTTAGGCGCCAAGATGTTTAGGCGCCGAACAATTAGGCGCTACGAAGGTTAAGTGCTGGACTTTTAGGCTCGAGACGTTTAACCGCAGAGCGTTTAGCCGCCAGATTTGGCCGCACCATTCATGGTCTTAAGACAAGATCTAAGATCGGCGTATATTATAACATTATTAGTAGAGAGCGGATGAGCCCAGTCTGAAGTTGCGCACCAAGCCCAGGCTAGGCTCCTTCGTTGCGGAAAACCACCGCATGGGGGAAAGTGATGGCAGAGCGCGCGCGAGCATTTGAATGTCAGTGACTGTGATTAGCGAACAGCACTAAGTGCGCGCGCATATTCGCTTGCTCGGTTCAGAGGCTCTACGCAAAGAGGAAGCCGAGCCTAGGCTCGGTGCGCCACTTCAGACTGGGATCGTGCGCTCTCTTATGAGTATATTATATTATAAGTACTATATCACTATATTATATATAAATAAGCAATAATAATTTTATGTCGGACACTTAAGGATGTTCACTAGTTGCATCAAGCTCAAAAATGAGCATTGTTAAAATGGTTCATAAAATTAAGGAAAATATTAAAATACATAATCGTGACTAATTTTGGAAGAGGACTAAAGACGAACTTTAGAAAAAAATATTTCGGGTTAATGTTGTTTATTTAATTAGTGTTACTCAGAGTCTTAAGCTTTATTTTTTTTTGTTTGGGTAAAAGTTACAATTCTTATTATATCCTAATATTCGAAGACTCATTTTATTCCTTCAAAGATTCTCAAACAAATTTTTCTGGTACGTCCTGCTCCGCGCTTGCTACGGCCCTTCAAATAAAAATAATAAAAACCTTTAAGATCTTAAAAATCATATTGAAAATCCTTAAATCTCATGAAATTTCTTGTTACCCCTTGAAATATTTTAAAATCACTTCTTATCTTTACAATCTATTGAAATCATATAAAGTCCCTTGAAAGCCCTGTGAAATTCCATGAAATCTGATATTTCCTGATATCCTGGAAAAATTATTAAAATACATTGAGAGCTTTCAAAATACCTCGAAATCATTGTAATCCTCAGAAATTTGATTAAATCCGTTTAAATTCCTTTAAAATCCCTTGGAATCTTTTAAAATATCCTAAAACCTAGGTCCTATAAAATCCTTCCCAATCTTTCGATATTTTTTTAAACTGCATGAAATTTTTTTAAACACCTAAAAATCTTCAGAATCCCTTGAAATCCTTGGGAATTCTTGAAATCTATTGAAAATTCCTTGAAATCTCCTGAAATATCATCATATATTAGAAATTGATTGAAATTTTTGAAAATACCTTAAAATATTTGAAAACCTTTCCAAATGTTTGAAATCCTTTGAAGTCACTGAACTTTTATAAATAAATTCTTTCAAATTCATTAGAATATTATGTAATGCCTTGAAAGCCCGTAAAATCATATGGAATCTGATAATATTCCTTGATATCCCTAAAAATATTTGAAGTTTTATGAAATCCTTTGAGATCTTGGGAAATTCATTACAAGACGTTATTGAGTGCCTTTAAAATATTTTAAAAAGATTAAGCTCCTAGAAAATTTTTATAAAATCCCTTGAAATTCGTCGAAATCCCATAAAATACCTTAAAACCTCGTTAAATTCCACAAAATCTGATGATATTTCCAGAAATCGCGGAAAATTCATTAGAACACATTGAGAGCTTCTAAAATCTCTTAAGATCATTGGAATCCTCGAACCTATTATTAAATCCGTAAAAATTTCTTGGAATCTTTCGAAATATTTCAAAACCTGAAATATTTGAAATGCATTTTTTTATATCTGTTGAAAATTCCTTGAAATCTCTCAACATATGCCAAAATCTTCAAGTTTCCTGAAATCCCTTCAAATTCTTGAAATCTATAAGAAAATTCTTGGAATCATTTTGAATACCCTGAAATTTCTAAGATCATTTACCATCTCTTCAAATTTTTTTAATCTATTGAAAATTTATTGGAATATCTTTCAAAATATCCAAAAATTCTTTAAAATCCTTAGAAATACCTTAAAATATTTGAAAATATCATGAAATCTGTGAAATCTATTAAAATATTATAAAATCATCTGAAATCCCATTAACAGCTGATGATATTCCTTAAAATATTTGTAGTAATATGAAATTCTTTGAGATCCCGGAAGATTTATTAAAATACATTATTGAGAGCTTTTAACATCCCTTCAAATTACTGAAGTCCTCCAAAATCCTAAAAAAATCATTTAAAATTCTTTTAAAATCCCTTAGAATCCTTTGAATGACACTAAAATATTTCAAATCCTTTGAAGCCTTTTGAATTTCCTTTGAAGTTCTTCAAAACCCTCGAAAATTCCTTGGAATCTTTCAAAATAACGTGAAATCAGAAAGATCCTTTAAAATTCCTTCAAATTCTTGAAAACTATTCAAAATTCCTTGGAATATCTTTTGAAATATCCCTTGAAATCCATTAAAATACATTATTGACAGCCTTTAAAAACCTTAAAAATTACTAAGCTCCTCGAAAATATCATAAAATCCCTTGAAATCCACTGAAATTCCAGAATTTTCCAGAAATCCTGGAAAATTTATTAAAACACATTGAGAGCTTCTAAAATACCTTAAAATTATTGAAATACTCAGAAATCGCATCAGATCCATTAAAGTCCCTTGAAATCCCGTAAAGTTAAATGAAATCTGATGATATTTCATGAAATTCTTTAAAATCCGTCGAAATTTGTTAAAAATGCTTTGAAATATTTGAAAGTCGTGAAAATCATCTGAAATCATTTGGAATCTTTTCAAATATAAAATCTTATTAGTCCCATGAAATCCTTCTAAAGTTCTCAATATTCGAGAAAATTCTTTAAAACCGCATAAAATTTTCGAAATTCAATGAAATCCTCGGACTTATTTGAAAATATCTTCAAATTTTCGAAATCTTGTTTTCTTGTGAAAACAAGTATGAGAACAAGTGTTTTCTTGTTCATTCTTGTGAAACGCTTTGCTATTTATAAAAATAATTAAAAATATTTAGAAATTTTCTATATTAATTCAAATCTGTGGAAAGTCATTTTAAGTCTATAAAAATCCTTTTAAATCTTTGAAATTCTCTGAAGATTCTTGGAATCATTAAAAATACACTAAAACCTTTTGAATCCTATAAAATTGTTCAAAATCCTCATGGATAAGTATGGGAAATTCTTTGCAATCCATTCTAATTTTTTCAAATTTCTCAAAATTTCTTAAACTCTTTGAAACAATATCATATCCCTTAATTAACTCTTTAAAAATGACTTCAGTTGCCTCAAAATCTTCAAAATCCTTTAAAATTCTTCAAAACTCTTGAAAGCTGTGAACATTCCTTTATAGTAATCAAAATCCTTGAAAATCCTGTGAGTTCCTTTGGAAGCTGTTGAAATCCTATGTAATCCTTCAAGTCCCTTGAAATCTATTGTCATCTTTTCAAATCCCTGGAAATCTTTTAGGTCTTTTAAACTCTTTCAGAAAAATTGTGTCGAATGGCTTTTATGGCCGGTTTCCAAGATTTTTACCGGGCCGGTTGGTTAATCCCAGTCTGCTTCTGGAGAAGTTTAAAGAAGGCAGTATAAGTAGAGGTGATGGAAGAGAGATGTTAGAAGAAGTAGTGAGATGAAAGGTGAAGTCTGAAAGCGTGAAATATAAAAGGGGAGAAAAAAGAGAAAAGGGTGGTTGGAACAAAGGAAAGAGGAAAATAAGTAAATGCTATGGAAACACATGTTAAACGAAGAAGAGGGGATAGGGAGATAGAAAACAGATGATGTAAGGGAGTAGTGGGAAGAAGAAATGTGAAACTGTTGAGTTAACAAGGGGTTGATGAAAGGGGAGAGTTGGAAGAGGAGACATCTAACAGAGGAAGTGAAAAAGGGTAGAAAGATGGAGCTAAAAGAGAAGAGTGGTAATAGGGATAATAAGGGAAGTTGAAGAAAGAAATGGGGACATAGGATAAGTAAGTTGAAAGCGTGAAAAGTAATGAGGGAGATGGAAGGACGAAGTTGGGAAAGATGAGTTGGAAGAGGGAGAAGGGAGGAGTGAGTGATATAAGGGTATGTATGAAGAAAAGGAGAGTGGATGGAAGACATGGAAGAAATATAATAGAAGTGAGTAGGTGGACGGAAGGTGATGGAATAGGAAACTTATAAAAAGAGAGATGCAACAAAAGGTAGGAAAGGGTAGGAAAGAGGTGATGGGGGTTGGGGAGAGAATGGAGAATCACGGAAGGTATTGAAAGTTAAAATTGATCAAGATAGCCATCAAAGTATACTATTTTGATATAATCAGTGGATATTTTTCCATAACAAAACTACCCGTAATTTTGCTGAAATATATTGCCATTAAAATTTAAAAATGCATATAATGCATTTAAGGAGCTGTGCAATTTTCCATACAATCTAAATTCTTTAACCTCGCTTTTCTTGTCCAGTCGGGCATGTCCAGGTCCTTATTTTCATACGAGAGGGAGAACGTTAGAGGGAAATGCTCCTTTGGTACCAAGAGCCGCGACTTCTTGCCAATTTAAGGAGCATAAGTCGCTTCGGCATGACATAGAGTACACAGAGCTGTTCCTATATGCGTCTTATATATTTCGCATACGTATACACGACCCTGGTTTAATTTATGGCCACGTACCCACTACGTAACCTTTTCCCCTCGTTCTCCAGAGAAACTGGACTTGAGAGAACCAATTGACCGTCGTACTGGTACACTTGACTGGATCCCGAATCCCACCCAATCCCCACTGAGAACGTGCTTTTCAAAATATTACCTACAACGAATCAGTTCAATATATATTTCTGAGAGAACAAAAAATGGAACGAAAGAAAGTTTTCCTTGAGATTTTATGGTATACGAAAAGAGAAATTGCCTTTCAAAAAAGGTCCTTTTGTCGAAATTGATTTTGTACAGTTTACTCAGTTCTGTGATTTACTCGGATCCCAATCACAAAAAATGTGCTAAATTTTCTGCTGGATCGAAGAGAATTGATGAAGTTATGACGATTTCAAATTCCACGAGTGTAGCATTGTTACATTGGGGCTTGGAAAATGAAAGCGCTTGATGAGGATCTGGTCGGATGAAAGGGAAGGGGATGAATTGAACAAAAATGTCCTGACTGCAGAAAATGTGACGCCGGATGAAAGCGGCCAGCCTGGGTCAGGGGTTAATTTCCCATAGAGCCACAATTCTATCAAACCTATTCTTCCAATCGGGACCGGTTAGGCAACTAATAATTGGTGAGAATCGATCGCTTGGGGTGGGTTAACCCCCCGAGAGTTAGCTTCGAATCCGAAGTGTCTGCCGCCGGCTGAAGAGTCAGGGAGGGAATATTGTGTTAGCGCGTGCCCCGAACCTTGTCAACTTCAATAAAACCTATCACCAGACAAATTATCACTACTTTCGATTTCGATCATGTCGGATCGATCACTTTCAAACCCTGAAAACAATGGTTCGAAATACTCTTCTTTTAAGTTTTCTTTCTTCTTAAAGAGGATACATTCAGATAACTTGAAAAAATGTCCAGCCGCTTCGAAAATATGTCTTATCATTTTTAAGGTCAAACTAAAGATCGTAAGAGACAAATTATCACTACTTTCGATTTCGATCATGCAGTTTCGATTACCTTTAAATCCTGGAAACAAAGGTTCGAAATATTCTTCTCTTCAGGTTCCTTCACTCTTATAGAGGGTACGTTCACTTTTAAAGTGTTTTTTTTTGTGAGACTATTGATATAAATTTTTATAGATAAATAATACCGATAGATTTATAATATAGATATTTTTCTGTTTCTTTTTTATTCCGATAGAAATTTTCGTCCTTTTTCAAAATTCGCCGAAAAAGTTATATTAGAATCAGAAAGTTTAGCTTAAAGAAATCATACTCTGAGGAAATACTTGGACAATTTTTTGATAATACACGTTATTATCGGTAAAATACATGTCGTATTATTTTCTTTAAAAGACAACATATAATTGAAACTAAAGAATTTCCATCAAATGAAAACAATTTCAAGTTGGTAGATAATTTTACAAAGTGAAGATAATAAACTGCCAAACTGAATGATGAATTTCTTTATTAATTCATGGGTGTTGGATTTATGTTCTAACCTCAAAATTTAATTAATATTAATTTAATCAATTAAATTACTTATATATAATATTTATTAATTCTATTATAATATAATATAATTATAAATTAACATTGATATTAATATATATATATATATAAATATTAATAATATATATAATAGTATTAATATTAATATTCTGCACCTGAAAGAACATAATATCAAAATCGACGAGCATGCCACATAAGAATCGCGCGAAACATTAGAATCGTCAATAAATTAACCTAATTTGATTGACTAATTTAATTAACATTGAAATAAAAATAATATTTTATAAATATAAAATCAACATTAACAAAATATATATAATATAATTTTTCGGATTCGCAAGAGGAGAAGTCGGTTTCGCGCGCAACCACAGTCATGTGCTACGGTCTCCCACTCTATTCACACGAACATAGAGCTTCGATTATGCGCGAGTGCGTCTCGTTTCCAATCTGGGAACACTGACTGAGACGCGCTCCATCATGCCGGAAGCAGTGATGCCAGATTCGAAACGAGACACCCTTGCACACAATTAAAACTCTGTGTCCGTGTGAAAAAAGTGGGAGACACAGGCTGACTGTGGTTGCGCACGCAACCGACTTCTCCTCTTCTGAATCTGAAAACTCGAAGGTTCACGATTGCCAGTTCAGAACACTTCGGCGATCTTCTATTTATATCTCCATCCACGTTTGAGAGAAATTGAAGGATTTTCATGTTTCGCCCGATTCTTGATTTCTTATATGCGTCGATTTTGAGGTTATGTTTTTTCAGGTGTATAGGTCTATAGGA
>JAUMHM010000003.1:4446139-4491853 GCA_032362435.1 Melikaiella ostensackeni | reverse complement strand
TGATACCTGCACTGTTTAGACTACTGTTATCAATAATAGGATTGCTGGTTGTACTAATATTGATAATAGTAGTTTAAGCAGTGCAGGTGTGCATTTGTAATTGAATAGTTCTTATAATATTAAAAATGACACCTGAACTGTTTAGACTACTATTATCAATAATAGGATTGCTGGTTGTACTAATATTGATAATAGTAGTTTAAACAGTGAAGGTGTCATTTGTCATAGGAGCTACGCAATGATTATGCAATTCTAGTAGACCTAGTAGTAGACCTCTTAGTGAAGATAGTAGTATTATACGTCTATTTATTCCTGGTACCCTATCTATTAGGATACCTTTTCGTAGTAGTAATATCAAGTAGTATTTTTTAAATCCGCTATCAATACTAATATCCCATTAATCCTTATATCCTTATCTTCATTCATCCTTGTCCATATATCATATTGTCCTATTGTCCTATTATCCTATATAGTCCTATTATTAGCCCTAATAGTAAAAATATCAAGTACCAAACTCTAATCTCGGTCCTATATTTCTCTTTTATTTATTCTTCGTTGTTTACAATTGAATACAAAATAAAGTAAAAATACTCAGAATTGATGATGTATAGACTTTCCTTATCCTACGAATAAAGCTGATAAAAAATAATAAAGATTTATTTTCAATTCAGGAGTTGACGCCACTGGACATCAATCTAAACCAATCCAATCTACACTGCGGGCCCGAGGGGTAGTTGGGGGTTCTTCAGTGGGTGTCGAGGGGTTGGGAGCTCCTAATTGGCCCCCACATCCACCATCCGTCCATTCCTTACCTTACCCCTGACTCGCGACTCTTAACTAGGGACTCCACAGGAATCACAGAACAAACGAAGGAGAGAGAGAAACAAAGAGAGCATGCGAGAAAGAAGCAATGGAGAGGGTTCAGGCATCCCTAACGAGGAGCCTGATATCTTGTATTGTGATTTCAATCGCGTAGAGCTTTTCTCGTTGAGCACAATGTTTTTATGACACACATTAGGGTTGCAGAGAAGCATCTGTTTACTTTTTGTTTACTTTTATCAATTTTTCTGCGGAAAGTCACTTATGTCACTTTTTCTTTATTTGTTCATACTCAGTGGCGTAACTACTGAACAGCGAAACCCCGCAATGCGGGGGGGCCTTCTCCTGCGAGTGGCCTCTTAGTCTGAGCAGCAAAAATCTATTTAAGGGATCATCGACAAATTACGTAAGACGAAATGCGTAATTCACTTTATCATTAGTATTTTAATAATGTTAAAAATTCAATTTGCAACACTTTGAATCCCTCGAATTTCAAGTCAAAGTATAATATAGAGTGCATCAGCATTATTATCCTGCATTTTCAACCAAAAATATGAAATTTCTACCAGAAGAGATGAATTTTTTAACCAAAAAGACGAATTTTTTTATTCAAATAGTTGAATTTTCAACCAAAAACGATTGAGTTTCAACTAAAAATGGAACAGTTAAATTTTCAGTTGGATGAATTAATTTTCATACAAGAAAAAACGAATTCTCTTCGAAATAGTTAAATTTTCAAACAAAAAGATGAATTTTCAAATTAAATGATGAATCTTTAATTAAAAAAATGAATTTTTACCAAAGTAGTTCCACTTCCAACCAAAACAGATGCATTTTCAACAAATTACATGAATTTTCCGACCAAATATAACAGTTAAATTTTCAGTTAAGAAATGAAGTTTCAACAAAAAAAAAACTTTCTACAAAATAGTTAAATTTTTAACCAAAAAGATGAATTTTCAGCTTGAATGCTGAATCGTCAATGAAAATGAATGTTTTTTCAACAAAGCAGTTCCATTTTCAACAAAGCAGTTCCACTTTTAACCAAATAGTTGAATTTTCAACCAAAAATATGAATTCTCAACCAAAAATGTAATAGTTAATATATCAATCAAAAAAGATTCTAATTTCAGATCTAAAATAATTGAAATCCACCAAGGAAGACGAATTTTTCACAAAATGGTTGAATCTTCACCTAAAAATAGATTAATTTTTAATCAAAATGTATGACTTTTTAACAAAATAATGAAACTAAAAACCAAATAATTCTATTTTCAACCGTAAAAGATTAATTTTCAACCAAGAAGATTAATATTGAACCAAAGAAGAAAGATTTTCAACAAAACATATAAATTTTCAAACAAATCCTTGAATTTTCAACTAAAAAGAATAATTTTATACCAAAAAGACAAATTTTCAACAAAATAGTTGAATCCTAAACTACAAGCAAATAATTTTCAAGCAAATGAATACACTTTTGTACATAAACATTAATTTTCTTCTAAAGAGACGAATTTTCCATTGAAAAAAAGTGTTTTCAACCGAAAAATGGAATAGTTAAATTTTCAGTTAAAAAATCAATTTTTCACAAAACTGTTGAATTTTCATCAAAGAGGATTAATATTATACCAAACAAGACGGATTTCCAACAAAATATGTGAATTTTCAAACAAATTGTTGAACTCTCAACTAGAAAGATTAATTTTCCACCAAGCAGACAAATTTACAACAAAATACATGAATTTCGGACAAAATAGTTGAATTCTTCACCTAGAAGATTAATTTTATATCAAAAAGACAAATTTTCAACAAAACAGTTAAATCCTAAACTACATCCAAATGATTTTCAATTAAACAGTTGCATTTTTTCACAGAAACATTAATTTTCTACCAAAAAGATGAATTTTCAACAAAACATATAAATTTTCGACCAAATAGTTTAATTTTCTGCTAGAAAACATAAATTTTCAAAAAGAAACGAATTTTCGATGAAATAATTGAATTTTCAAGCAGAGAAAAGAACTTTCAACTAAAATGATGAATCTTCGACCAAAAAAATTGATTTTTAACAAGGTAGTTCAACTTTCAACCAATGTTGAATTTTCACCAAGATGATTATATTTCTACCAAAAAAGACGAATTTTCATTGAAATAGTTAAATTTTTAACCAAACAAATGAACTTTTAACTAAAATGATGAATCTTCGACCAAAAAAAAAAAAAATGAATTTTTAAGAAAGTAGTTCAACTTTCAACCAAATAGTTGAATTTTCAAGCAAAAAAAAAATTCTCAAAGAAAAATGTAATAGTTGATATTCCAATAAAAAAAGATTTTAATTTTAAATCAAAAACTGTTGAATCCTTAACCCAAAAAGATTAGTTTTCTACCAAACAGTTGTATTTTCAACCAAAAAAGGATGCAATTTCTAAAATAAAACATGAATTTTCAAGCTAAAAAAAACGAATTTTGAACAAAATAGTTTAATTTAACACCAAAAACAATTCTTTAGGTATGAATGAAAAAAAATCTGTCAAATTGTCGAGTTTTCAAAGAAAACACACGAATTTTCAAACATAACAGTTGAATTTTTAACCAAAAACGATTACTTTTTTTACAAAACTGTTTAATTTTCAACCGAATAATAAAAATCTTAAGTAAAAAGGTTGAATTGTTAGGCAAAAATATAATAGTTGAGTTTCAACCAAAAGGAATGAACGTTCAAACAAGAATAGTTGGATTTTCTTATTCGATTCTATTAACTGCGTTCACATTTAAGTTGAAAACGAGAGAAAGGGAAAAAGAAGGGAATAGGATAGGGGAAAAATTGTGAAGCCTGCGATAAATAAATAGGAATTCTCCTCGTTTATGGGCTAAAGAATGGTAATTTAATTAAACATTGAAGTTTATTTTCAATGCTTCAAGAATATTATTCCAGAAAACTGGAAATTTTCTTTTCTGAAACTAATTTCGTTCACGTTCTACGTTTATTTCATTAACAAAATTCAAATATATGTTAATTTATTCATATTATTTTTTAATCTATTGGAAAATTTTGTTCACTACTGAGCAATTTGTAACTCGGTCTCTGTCTTGAAATAAGACAATATTTTTTATTATATCAGGGCGTCTACTCACCTGGAAAACCTGGAATTGTCAGGAAATTTGCATATACCTGGAAAAACTCGGAGATGTCAGGGAATTTTCTTCAAGTCAGGGAATTTTGGCGAGCAGGCTAAAATTTCTTAAAAAATTGTAGTATAAAATTAAATAATAATTTTTGTTTGTAGAAGTAACTCTGATAGTACTGGGTTTATACTGATTTAAATCAAACTGCTTCGTATTATTTGCAACCAAATAGCTGTATTTTCAATGAAAAAGGTTGAAACTTCTACTAAAAGAAATAAATTCTCTACCAAAAAAGCCGAGTTTTCAACAAAATACATAAATTTTCGGACAAAAAGATAAATTTTCAACTTAAATGATGAATCTACAGCCCAAACAAATGAATTTTGAACTGAGTTGTTCCATTTTCACCGAAGTAGTTGAATTTTCAACCAAAAACGATGAATTCTCAACGGAAAATGTAGTACTTGATATTTCAACCAAAAAAGATTCAAATTGTGAATCAAAAACAGTTCAATTTTACCAGAAAGGACGAATTTTCAACAATATATTGAATTTTCAACAATATATTGAATTTTCAACCAAATTGTTGATATTTCAAGTCGAGGAGATGAATTTTCTTCAAAACAGTTGATTTTTCAACTGGAAAATATTAATTTTAAGAAACAAGTTCATTTTCTACCAAAACAGGTTAATTTTTCTACCAAAAGTGCATTTTTAATCAAAAGGATCAAATTTCTACCAAAGGAGATGAATTTTCAAACCAAAAGACGGATTTTCAATAAGAGTCGAATTTTCAACGAATAAAGATTTCTAAGTTGAGAAAGAAAAAATAGTTCAACCAAACTATTCAATTTTCAAGCAAAAAAGACGAGTTTTCCACAAAAACAGTTGAATTTCGAACTCTAAAATATGTATCATCAACCAAAAAGTTAATTTTCATCCATGCATCCAAAGAAGGTGAATTCTCAACGAAAAATGTAATAGTTAATATTTCAACAAAAAAAGATTAAATTTTCAAATCACGAATAGTTTAATTCAACAAAAATAGATGAATTTTCAATCCAAAAAGACTAATTCTCAACGAAGCAGTTTAGCTTGAAACTAAATAACTAAATTTTCAATAAAAAATTTGAATTTTTGAACCCGAAAATATGAATTTTCAACAAAAAGGTTTAATTTGAAAAAAATAGTTGAATTTCAGCCTAAAAAGTTGAATTTTCAATCAAATTGTCGAATTTTTAAACGAAAAAGTTTGAACTTCAACCAAGACAAAAGCACGAACTTTTTAAAAGACGGTTGAATTTTCAATAAAAAAAGAAGAATTTCTAATCCGAAAAACATAATTTTTCAACAAAAAGAAGATAGATTTTCAACAAAGCAGTTAAATTTCAAACCTAATAATTAAATTATCAACAAAATATTAAAAATTTTAAACCCGGAAATATGAGTTTTTAACCAAGAAAGATAAGTTTTGAACTAAATTGTTGAATTTCCAACAGAAAGGTTCTATTTTAAAACGAATGGTTAAATTTTCAGCCTACGAAGTTAATTTTTCCATCGAATTGTCGAATTTTGAAACAAAAAAGGTTAAACTTCAACCAACACAAAAATACGAATTTTTTAGAAGACGGATAAGTTTTCAATCCAAAGAAGATGAATTTTCAATCCAAAGAGACGGATTTTCAACAAAGCAGATAATTTTAACCTAAATAATTGAAATTTTAACAAAATATTTAAATGTTCGACAAAGTAGTAAATTTTCAACCAGATTGTTGAATTTTCCACCAATATAGCTGAATTTTCAACTAAAGTGATGAATTTTCAACAAGAAGAATGAATTTTTTATGAATAACTTTAATTTCCGACCAGGTGGTTGAATCTTAAACCAAAAAAGATTAATGTTCTGAATGAAAAATATAATAGTTGATATTTCAACAAAACAAGATTGTAATTTTAAGCCAAAAACAGTTCAATTCAACCTAAAACGACGAATATTTAATAAAATAGTTGAATATTTAACTGAAACAGATTAATTTTTAATCGAAAATGATAACTTTCTAACAAAATAATATAACTAGATTATCAAACTAAAAAAGATACATTCTCAACAAAAAAACGAATTTCAATAAAAGAGTTGAATTTTCTACCAGAAGAGACTTTTCAGTCAAGTGAGAAGAAAACTTTCAACCAAATTGTTGAATTTTCAAACGAAAAAATCAAATTCTCTTAAGAGAGTTGAATTTTTAAACCCGAAAATATGAATTTTTTACCAAAATATTAATTTTCAATCGAATAGTTGAACTTTCTATGAAAGTAATAAAAATTTTAACCAAAAGGACTAATTTCGAACAAAACAGATGAACTTTTGAACCGAAAAGACAAATTTTCAACTAAACATTCAAATTTTTAGCCTAAAAATATGAATCTTCAACAAATAAAGTTAATTTTTTAACAAATCGTTTAATTTTAAACAAAAAACCATCAATTTTTAAAAAAACTTGATAGTTAATTTTGCAGTTGAAATAGTTTATTTTTATTTCAAAAAAACGATTTTTCCACAAAACAGTTTAATTATTAAAAAAAGAGATGGGTCTTCAGCTCATAAAATGAATTTACAACAAATAATTGAGTGGTTAAATTTTCAGTTCAAAAAATTTATTTTCAGTCAATAATTAATTTTTAACGAAGAGCAAATTTTTAACGAATGAGTTGGATTTTCAACCAAAAAGACCGATCTTGAAACAAAAATAGTATTTTTAACAAAGTAGTTTAATTTTCAACCAAGCAGTTAAATTTTTAACCAGTAGTGGAATAGTCGAATTTTGAGTTAAAAATATAACAACTAGAAAATAAAGAAGTTAAATTTTTATTCGAAAACATTAATTTTAAACCAACAAAAGAAATGAATTTTCAACAAAATATTTCAGTCTTTAACCAAATAGTAGAATTTTCAACCAAGAGGAATGAATTCTGAACCAAAAATATAGTAGTAGGTTATGAAATTAAATCGTTAAAAAAAATAATCGTAAATAAAAAAAATGAATTTTCAACAGACTAGTTGAATTTTTAACAAAAGAGATGGATCTGTAACTAAAAAAGAGTATTTTTAACAAAGTAGTTCAACTTTCAACCAAGTCGTTAAATTTTCAACCAATAGTAGAATAGTCGAATTTTCATTTAGAAAATAAGTTTTTAACCAAAAAAGAACTGATTTTCAAGAAAACAGTCCAATCTTCAACCACTGAAATAAATGTTTAGTAAGGTAGTTCAGGTCTCACCCAAGTTTTTGAGTTTTCAACAAGAAAATATGAAATTCTCGATGAGAAATGTAATAGTTGAATTTCATCTAATAACGATCAATTTTAAACAAAAAATCAAAAAGTTAAATTTTTAGTTGAAAAAATTTATTTTAAACCAAAGAAAAGAATGAATTTTCAACAAAATATGTCAATCTTTAACCAAATAGTAGAATTTTCAACCAAAAGAGATAAAGTCTAAACCAAAAATATAGTAGTAGGTTATACAATTAAATTGTTGAAGGAAATTTAATTGGAAACGAAAAAAAATGAATTTTCAACAAATAAGTTGAAATTTCAACCATCCATTCCTCATCCTTACCATTTCCATTCAAAATACACTCCATTCTCTATTCCATACTCTCCCCACACCCTTCGTCACCTGGAAACCTCTTAAATACATGCAACCATGATTCCTGCCTATATAGTACCTACATACTCTACACAGATTCAATTTCAAATCAGCAAAAGAGAGCTGTCAAGTAGTACATGTCCTTTCGATGCAGACATAATGGTTGTCTAGAGGTATATGTCGCTTTAAGTTAGAAATAAGGAGTGTCAAGTAATATCAGTAATTTCAAGTAAACCAAAAAGGAGTACCAAGTATTATCAGAGATTTTAAAACAGGCATTGGGATTGTCAAGTAGTACATGTCGTTTTGAGTAAGATATAAGAGGTATCAAAAAGTGTAAATAATTTAAAACCTGTCGTAAGGGGTACCAAGTAGTATGATAATTTTAAATTGCAAAGGAGAGTTTTCAAGTATTGCATGTCCTTTTGAGGCAGACATGAGGGCTGTCGACTCGAATGTGTCGCTTCGAGTTAGAAATAAGCGATGTCAAGTAGTATCATTACTTCAAAGTAAGACAAAAAGAAGTACCAAATACTATAAGATATTTTAAATCAGGCATTGGGATTGTCAAGTAGAACATATCGTTTTGAGTCAGGCATAAGAGGTGTCAAGATGTGTAAGTAATTTTAAATCGGTCATGAAAGGTATCAAGTGATATAATAATTTCAAATTAGCAAAAGAGAGTTGTCAAGTAGTACATGTCCCTTTAAGGCAGACATGAGGGTTTTCGTGTGGTATATAACGCTTCAAGTTAGAAACAATGGTGTCAAGTGGTATCAGAAATTTTCAGTCAGACATAAAGAGTATCAAGGAGTGTACTTATTTCAAGTCAGCCACAAGTGGTCTCAAATAGTATGATCGGTTTTGAGTCAGACATTCAGTGTGCAGTTTAAATTTTTCGAATTCTTCGACTCTAAAGTGCTTGATGAGAAGGGGTCATTTTTCTGAAAATTAGCGGCTCAAACATGGTAAAGTGGGGGTGGATGGATACAATATAGTCGAATAAAGCCCGGATATAGTCGTCGTGAGGATTCAGCCTTGCCGCTGCAACGGGCAGCGGAGCGTGCCTGGCAGGCGGCGAGAAACTAATGAAATATGGGAAAGCTTTTAGCTTTTAGCCAACGTCTGATATCCGGTGTTGGTGTGTGTATACATACATCCATGCATCCTAGTCCGCGAGTATCTGCACGCCCGGGCACATATACTGGCTTAATTGATGCATCGCTCGTCGCTAATCATGATAAACAATAAATAGACTTATAGAGGGAAAGCCTCTCCACATCGATAAAAACGCACATTTTCCACGGCAGCCCTCAGTTTTTCCCTCGAAGCGACATTACTTCATATTCGAAACTAAATTTTATTTATTTTTCAACAAATTCACTATTTAGGTCAATTTTTCACCAGGAGATGATGTTGGGCAGATGAAGTTTCAGTGCGAAAGAAGGAAAAGTAATCTGATGAGCTTAAGTCAGAAATAATTTGTGTGGACAAATTCAATAGAACTTGAACTTTTGGGAACTAAAAGTGCGACTGAAAGCTGATGATTAGACTTAAGTATTCCTAAGTAAACCCGCTCAAATACTCCCCCCACTCTCATTTTCTGGGAGTACTCCACCCTCTTCGCAACAACATCGAGTGCATTACCGTGTTCGGAACTTGGTGTTTCGCTCTAACCTGCCAGATTCACCCTTCCTCACAGTCCATGTCATTTCCCGACACCTTCGGCACACCGGAACCAGTAATGTGAAAGGACTTCTTTAATTATTTTATTTTAATCTACAAATTTTAACATCTCTCTTTAATTATGCAAGCATATCATTCTCAATTATGGTATATAAATCATAGTACTCTATTCATAAAAATACATTTGCATCCATTTGGATTCTCAAATGTAAATTCTTTTCATTTTTTAGAGGAAAGCCAAAAAATCAGGAAAAGCATCCTCATTCGCTGAATGGCAGACTGCCTCCGATAAAGGAGCGCATCCTAAGCATATGGGAAAATGTCTGAATGAAAAAATGCTTGGAGCAAAGATATTAACGAGGCAACTGGGAGGACGATGGTGATAATGCACTGGACCACAGGAAGCTACCTACTTTTAATTTTGTAGTTTTTCAAGCTCGAATAAATTTCGGTGCACGACCTCAAAACACATTGGGGGAGATAAAGAGGAGGGTGTGTGGTAGGAACTTGCATTATTAGATTTATATCTCTAGTCTCTCGAGTTTCGAGACTTTTTTCGAGGCTGGCCCTCCTATCCAACCTCAAAAGAATTTAATGAAAATACCCCTTCAACTTCCTCTGTTTCGCGGTATCTATAGGAACGCGACGTGGTCAACTCGAGGACTTTTTCCCCTTTTCTTATTAATGTTCAAATTATGCTTTTAGTTGATATTTTCAAATAGGAAAGGACATGAAACTTCTAATATGCAACGCATCTGATCCTTCATTTTAAATTAGATCCGTCCAGACAAATATTATTATATACCACTCATCCAACACCTGTTCCAACCCTCAACCACGCTTCATAAATTTTTTTAAATATACATCCCGCCCAATTCTCTAACCCTGATGATATGCAACAATTTTAGTATGCAAACCACCTGACCATTGTTCCATCCCCCAACACCGTCCCTTACAACTTACCTAAAGCAACAATTTCAATATAGAGCCTTCCCAAGCCTAGTCCCAAACCTTCAATCCTAACTACATGCAACAATTTTGATATACAACCCATTCAAACCCAATTTGAACCTGCCTTTTCTTTTTCTTATTCATATTTAAATGAGCCTTTGAGTTGATTTTTGAATGGAAAAAGGTACGAAACTTATAATATGTAACGCACCCGATCATTTTTTAAAAATCAGATTCGCCCAGACAAAAATTATAATATACAACATAAGAAATACCTGCTCCAACCCCGAACAACGCCTCATAAAATTTTTAAACATACAACGCACCCATTCCTCGAACCCCTACTATGCGCAACAATTTTAACATATAAACAACCTGATCCCTGTTCCAACCCCCAAAGACCGTCCCTGACACCTAACCCAACGCAGAATTCTAGCTTAGAGCTCTCCCAAACCCTGTACAAAACCGTCAACCCGGACTCCATATAACAGTTTTAATACACATCCCATCCAAACCTTTTTCAACCTGCCAACCCCAAAGTCATGCTCCATTTTGAATATGCATCCCATATGATTAGAATATATGACCCACTTAACCCCGTACCCATACAAAAGTTTTAATATACAACCAATCCAAACTCTGTACTAACTCTCAACCCTGTCACAATAGGAGAATTTTAATCACAACCCTCATGAACCCTGTTTCGCTCCAACAACCGAAAATTTTAATATACAAGCCACATGACACATGCTCCTAACCCCACATCCTGTCCCATAAAACTATACAAATATACAACATACCTAATTCCGACCACATATAACAATTATAATATACAGATCACTCAATCTCTGTCCTAGCCTCCAAGCCTGGCACCAAACAACAATTCTAATATACAACCCACATGATCCCTGTTCCAACCACAACCCCGTTCCATAATACTATTAGAATATGAAACCGACCTTATTCAGACTACGTACAACAATCATAATACACAACCCACACAATCTCTGGTTTTCAAACCTAAACCCTGAACTTATATAACACTTTTCATATACAACCCACCTGACCGCCGTTCCAGCCCCCAACCCAGCCCGTTCAACTATTGCAATATACAACAAATAAATATGAAGAAACGAAACAAAAAATGAAATAAGTAGACGACAAACCAAATCACGACAAAATGCTACAATCATACCATACAACCCACCTGATCCTTTTTTCGACCCCGTCCTATACAGTTATTAATATACACAGCCCTTTTAACCTCGTCCCCACAGAACAATTTTAATATACAACCAACCCGATCTCTGTCGTGAGCCCCAATCCCGTTCCAATAGGAAAATTTCAATATACATCCCACCTGATCCATATGCTAACCCTCAACCTGTTCCGTACGAGTATCAACATATACAACCTACCTAATCCCGACATGCAACAATTATAATACGCGACCCACCCCATCCGACGACCAAATGCTACGATTGAAATATACAATCCACCTGATTTCTATCATGAACCCGAAACCCGTCTCAATAGAAAAATTTTAATATACATCCCACCTGATCCCTATGCTAACCCTCATCATCTTCCGTACGACTATTTAAATATACAACCTACCTAACCTCGACCACGTACAACAATTATAATACACAACCCATCCAATCCTTTTTTCAACCTCTAGTCCTGAACTTATGCGACAATTTTAATATATATTCCACCTGACCCCCGTTCCCACTCCCAACCTCGCCCAGTTCAACTACTGAAATATACAATAAACCAAATCACGATAAACTGCTACAATTATAATTTACAACCCACTTGATCCGTTCATAACACAGTTCTATACTACTATTATTATTATTATGTACAACTCGTTTAACCCCTTCTCCATAAAACAATTTCAATTTACAACCAACCCAATCTCTGTTATAACCCCCAACTTCGTCTTGATAGAAGAATTTTAATATACAACCCGCCTGCCCCTATGCCAACCCTCAATCCATTCCGTACGTCTATTAAAAAATACAACCGACCTAACCTCGACTACATCGAACAATTATAATAAACAACCCACCCAATCCTTTTTTCAACCTCTAGCCCTGAACTTAAGCAACAATTTTAATATACATTCCACCAGACCCCCGTTACAACCCCCAACCTCGCCCTGTTCAACTACTGAAATATACAATACACCAAATCACGACAAATTGCTACAATTATAATATACAAGCCACTTGATTAATTTTTAACACCATCCTTTACTACTATTAATATGTACAACCCATTTAACCCCGTCCTCATGAAAAAATGTTAATGTACAATCAACCTAATCTCCATTATAACCCCCAATCCCGTCCCAATCGAATAATTTTAATATACAACCCACCTGATCCCTAAGCCAACCTTCAACCTGTTCCTTACGACTTTTAAAATATAAAACCAACCTCATCCCGACCACATACAACAGTTATAATACACAACCGACCCAATCCCTGTTGCGACCCCTAACCCTAAACTTATGCAACGATTTCAATTTACACCCCACCTGACCGCTGTTCCCACTCTACCCCGTTCAACTATCGAAATATACAACAAATAAATATAAAAAAGAAAACGAAACAAACAATGAAACAAATATACAACAAACCATATCACGACAAAATGTTACAATTATAATATACAACCCACCTGATCCCTATGCCAAGCACTAACCCTGAACTTATGCAACAATTTTAATATACACCCCACCTGAGCCCCGTTCCAAACTCAACCCCGCCATGCTCGACTAGTGAAATATACAAAAAACCAAATCACGAAAAAATGCCACAATTTTTATTATACAACCCACCAGACTCCCATGCCAACCCCCAGCCCGTTCAGTGTAAGTATTCAAATATATAACGTACCTAATCCAGAGCACAAACAACAATTATAATACACAACCCACCCAATCCCTTCTCCAACCTCTAGGCCTGAACTCATGCAACAATTTTAATATACATTCCGCCTGACCACTGTTTTAGCCCCAATTCCATCCCTTTCTACTATTTGAATAAACAACCTACTTTATCCAGACCATATACAACATTCATATATTACAACTTACCCAATCCCCTTTCCTACCCCTAACCCTGAATGTTTGCAAAAATTTCATCTACATCCCACCTGACTTCTGTTCCAACCTCATCCCCGTCCCGTAATACTATTGAAATCGACAACGTATCTAGTCCCGACCACATGCAACAATTATCATACGCAACCCACCCAATCTCTGTTCTAACCCCCAACTCTAACCCCAAGCGACAACTTTAATAAACAATCTACTTAATTCCTTTTGAACCTCGTCTTAGAAAATTATTGAAATCATCAACCCACTTGATCCAACACTTTCTTACCTTGCCCCTCCACAACCCGATCCACTACAGAAAATTATAATATACAATAGGGTTGAGCAGAAAGTATTATGTTATTACCACAAAATTCCAATAGTGCTGAAACTAGAAACTGAAGACTAGAGAAAGACTGGAAAAGATTAGAAAAAAAGACTAAAAAGACTAGAGAGTAAATAATAAGAGACTGCTTATTTTTTAAATTATGTGATAACTTCTACCTCCCCTTTTTTATTAAGTTCAAAATTTTAGGATTTTTATAATTTTTTTTCGTGTGTGCGAAAATCTCTGTGAAAAATTTGTGTATTTGTTCAATTTTTAGCTGGAAATTAGTATATTATGCATACGCCTACGCGTTGTACTGAATAAATACACAAGTCGTAAAACGTTCTCTCTCCCTTGGTGCATACGATATTTTTTATAACAAAATCATGATTTCAGACACGCTTGGAACTCAGGCACGGTTTTTGCTTATATTAAATTTTCAATGGAAAAATTTTAAGAATTTGGAAATACTATAAATCACCGAAAATTTTGGTAATGAATGATTATTTATAAATTCACTAGAAATTTCCAAAAGCTGAAAAATTTCAAAAAATTTTTGGATGCTTAAAATTTTTGGATGCTTAAAATTTTTGGAAATTTAAGTATTTTGCGATAATTTACGGAAGTTTACGCAAATTTAAAGTAGGCAGATGTTTTCGGTAATTTATGGTAACTGATGTTAATTTATGGTAATTTAACAGTAATTCATGATAACTTATTATGAATTACCCAAGAATCCATTTAAAATTTTCTCGAAATTTTCGGTAATTCACTGTAATTTTACCGATAGTATATGGTAAATTCCCATTCAGAAACGCAAAATACCACCATCGGTAACCAAAACATTCTCACACTTTTTACGGTGAGTGGGCTGATTATCGTAAAATCCGAGCTCATTCATGTATATATTTTTATTTATTAATCTACGATGTCACGTTTTACTCCCTAGGGAGTAAAAAGTAGAGCTGTAGTCTTACTTTATAGGCACGAAAAACAATTAGAGTCATGGATGTGTTATAAAAAATAATATTAACAAAAGAATCTGATGAAAAGATTTTGTTCCAATTATTAACTTTTCAATATGACTTAAACGAAAGGTTTTTTGTTCGGTTTTTGTCCACCAATTTCAACAAAATCTGTAATTTAATTTCTGTAGTAGAAACTAAAAAGGTAATTAAATATTCATTTGAATGTTTGTAAAATTACATGTTTTTACAATACTTTCAAACTATTAAAATGGGAAAAATCAGATGATTCAAAATCGAAAAAATAATTTTAAACATTCTTCTGAACCCAAACATTATCTGAATCGATCTTCCTGTGCCCACTAAAGAAAACTGCGAACAAACATTTTGAAACTTTTTTCAGTCGATTAAGAAAAATTACGATCGTCTCAGTCCCAAGGGCGACATTTCCATCCTCTTAGAGTTTCGTAGTACAAAATGGGTTCTTTTTTTCACTCCACCCTATTGATCAGGAATCTGTTCATCTCTGTTTGCTTATCATTATTGCCTAGAACCGATTGTTTCTCTTTTCACCCTTAAAATGAGAGATTAAGTAAAAAGTTTCCGCCAGTTGATTGTGGAGCCGAATGTACAAACATGAAGGTATAGATCAAATGAAGGGTTACGTTACGATCGATCGAACGAACGGAATGAACGAAAGGTTCATGAAACGGTAGTATCCTTCACAATGCATAATTAAGGACGGCGACCCCTTTAATCCCGCGGTGCTCGTGTTTGCGTTTTCTCCTGGTGACCGACGAGACACACCGTCATGACATCCCGGGACCTTTGACCAGAGAAACGAACGGAATTACTCCCATCGTTCCCTTCTATCGATGGAAGCGATCGTTTCGTCGTCGACACGATTGGGGCTGGATAGACACAGACGTTGCTTCCGATATCGTCAACGAAAGCTGCTCCATCGCTTCGTTTACGTTTCCACATTTGTCCTTCTTTGCACCGGCTTCTCTGTCCACAAGCCAAACTTCGATCCACCGATCCCAACACGCTGGTCTTGCAAAAACATCCCTTTCAGTGAAATGCTCCTTCAAAGTGAATTTATTACAACTTCGCTTATTTGCCTATTCAATTCATTCGCAACGAGAACGCTAATTATTGAATAAGTTTATCCATTAGATTGTAGAACTACGACATAAATACACAGAAGAAACTGGGGGTAATAAACGTTGCAGGTAATCGGTGAAATGGGTTAAGAGCAAGTTGGGTAACTGAGGCTGGGGTAAGATCACAGTGGCGAACGTGCTGCCTCTAGCGGATTCCGCCGGAGAAATTTTCGTGTTGTAGCCACGACGAGTTTACAGCTTTACCCCAAATTCAGTTGACCAGCTAGCTGTTGCCCGTTTCACCGATTACATATAACGCTTCTTATTCCCAGTTTATTCAGTGTGGTGGACCCCCTGCAATAGAAGTGTCAGAAATTCTAATATATAACCCACTCAATCCCTGTTTGAATCCCCAACTCCTCTCCTCACAAAAATTGAAATGTACGACCCACCTTATCCCGGCCGCTTGCGACAATTATAATATGCAGCACAAGCAGTCCATGTTCCAGCCGCTTACCCTGACTAATCAACAACTTCAATAAACAACCCACTTAATCCCCATTCCAGCCCACAACCTTGTTCCATACAACTATTAAAATATACAGCCTACTTAGACCGGTCCATGTACAACAATTTTAATATATGAACCTACCTGAATCTCTGTTCTAGCCCCCATCCAATTCTTCGTAGGCCAATTTTAATATAAAACTCACCTGGTCCCTATGCTGAACCTAAACCCTGTCCCGTACATTCATCGAAAAATACAACCTATATAAGCCTGACCACACAAAAAAATCATAATATGCAGCTCATTTGATACCTGTTTCAAACCCGATCCCCGCCTCCTACTATCATTGAAATATGTAAGCAACCTAATCCGAACCACATACAATAATCGTCATACGCAACCCACCAAATCTCTATCTTAACATCCAACTCTGATTTCAGAGAACAATTCTAATATACATTTCACTCGATAACTGTTCCAGTCCTCAACCCCTTCTCTTACAAAAATTGAAATATACAACCTACCTAATCCCGACAACTTGCGACAATTATAATATGAAGCCCAAGCAGTTCACGTTCCAACCGCTTACCCTGCCCAATCAACAGCTTTAATAAACAACTCACTTAATCCCTGTTCCAGCCGCCAACCTTGTTCCATACAACTATTCAAATATACAGCCTACTTGGACCGGTCCATGTACAACAATTTTAATATATAAACCTACCTGATCTCTGTTCTAGCGTCCGAACACGTCCCCGTAGGACAATTTTAATATACATCCCACCTGGCCCCTATGCCAAACCTAAACTCCGTCCCGTAAAACCGTCGAAATATACAACCTATATAATCCCGACTGCATACAAATATCATAAGATACAGCCTATTTAATTCCACTTTCCACAGCCAGCCTCTCTTTTCACATCTACTGACATATAGAACCTACCTAATTTCGACCACTTGCAACAGTTATCATACGCAACCCACCCAATCAGTGTTCCAGCATCCAACTCTGACTTCAAACAAAAATTCTAATATACAACCCTCTAAATCTCTGTCCGAATTCCCAACCCCTCCCCTTACAGAAACTGAAATATATAACCTACCTAATCCCGACCACTTGCGACAATTATAATATGCAGCCCAACAAGTCCATGTTCCAACCGCTTACCCTGACCCCAATCAACAACTTTAATGAAGAAACCACTTAATCCCTGTTCCAACCGCCCACCCTGCTTCATACGACTATTAAAATGAAGAGCCTACTCAGACCCGTCCATATACATACAACAATTTCAATATATAAACGTCCCTGATCTCTGTTTTAGCCCCCAACCACGGCCCCGTAGGACAATCTTAATATACAACTCACCTGGTCCCTATGCCAAACCTAAGCCACGTCTCGTAAAACCATCGAAATATACAACCCACATAAACCTGACCATATACAGAAATCATAATATACAGCCTAACTAATCCCACTTCCAACCGCTGACCTTTCTCCTTACAACTTCTGAAATATACAACCTACCTAATCCCGACCACATACAGAAATCATAATATACAGCCTATCTAATCCCAGTTCCAACCGCTAACCCTTCTCCTTACAACTTCTGAAAAATACAACCTGCCTAATCCCGACCACTTGCAACAATTATCACACGTAACCCACCAAATTTCTATATTAATCTCCAACTCTGACGTCAGAAAATTTTTTTAATATACAACCCCCTCAATCCCTGTTCGAATCCCCAACTCCTTCCCTCACATCTATTCAAATATACAACCTACCTACTCCCGCCCACATACAGAAATTATAATATACAGCCTATCTAATCCCAGTTCCAACCGTTAACCCTTCTCCTTACAACTTCTGAAATATACAACCTGCCTAATCCCGACCACTTGCAACAATTATCACGCGTTACCCATCAAATTTTTATATTAACCTCCAACTCTGACGTCAGAAATTTTTTTCAATAAACAACCCCCTCAATCCCTTTTCGAATCCACAACTCCTTCCCTCACATCTATTCAAATATACAACCTACCTTATCCCGACCTAATGCAACAAGTATCATACGCATACCACCACAACTCTGTTCAAGCCGCCAACCCTGACCACAATCGACAACTTTAATAAACAACACACTCAATCCCTTTTTAAACCCCGCCGTGTACAATTGATAAAATATAAAACCCGTTCAATCCAACACCTTTTCCACCCCCGCCCACCACTACAGCAAAATATAATATACAATACAGTGATCAGGAAAAATTGAGTTTTTACTGCGAAATTCCAATAGTGCAGAAACTAGAAACTTAAGACTAGAGAAAGACTGCAAAAGAATAGAAATGAATATTAAGAAGACTATTTTTTAATTAGTTAATAACTTCTTCCACCCCTATTCAATTGAAGATTCAGGTTTTAGGATTTTTATAAATTTTGTTATGAGTGCGAAAACATCACTTTCAGTGAAACACTCCTTTAAACTGAATTTATTTCCACTTTGTTTATTTGCCTACTTAGCTCATTCGCAAAGGGAACATTAATTATTTAATTACTTTATCAATTAGATTGCAGGGTGACGACATCAATAGTGGGCCTCCGCCAATAGTAAGCCAAAGGCTATCTCCCAGACCCAAAGGAGCATAACCACTTTTTCCATTATTACTGTTTACTATTACTATTTTTCACTATTTCCGCGTGTATTAGGGAGGAGCGAGGAAATTTAATTTTTTTCAAATTCAGAGGAGGTCCGAAAGTTGTATTTTAGTATCTGGATCTCCCACAAGAAGCTACATATAAGAAAACATATATCTCATGTTCGCGCTTCCACGATAAAACATAAAATAACCAATAATAGCGATTTTTGTTCTTTTGGTACGAAACCAATTTTTCGAACGATGGAAAGGGTTCTAAAAGTTAGCACTTACAATTATAATTATCCTCCGAAAACTATGTAGCAATAACACGTTGTGAATTGTCATTAAATTTCAATTATTAAAAACCATTGTGAACAATCATATGACTTAAACTTAATTATTTGACTAAAATCATTTAAGATTAGTGAGAGTGAAGCAGAATAAATGTTAGGGACACCACAAAAAAGACTCGGAGACGGAATTAACGGAATTAGTCAATAAAAACGTAGAGGGTGTATGGATAATACTATGGCATAGCATCTTAAACAGTGCATCTGAAGTGTGCGGTACTGCGGCTGTAGGAAGAAAGACTGGAGTTGCTTGGTGGAATGGTGAAATCCGCGTAGCTATTAGCGAGAAAAAGCAAGCGTACTTAAGGAAAATCGTCATTTACATCAAGACATAATTTTTGAAAATTAAACTTTCAAGATTTAAAAGTCAACTTTTTGTTCAAACATTCGATTTTTTAGCTTGAAAGCTCAACTCTTTTGTTGAGAATTCGTCTTTCTAAGTAGAAAATTCATTTTTTATGGTAGAAAAATGATCTTCTTTGTTTAGAAATTCATCTTTCTTGGTTAAAAATATATTTTTCTGTTGGAAATTCAAGTTTTCATGATGAGAATTCGACTGTGCTCTAAAAAATGTATCATAATCACTCAAAAATTCAACTATTTGGTGGAGGATGCAACTTTTTTTATTGATTCTTCTTTCGCAAATTCAACTATTTTGTTGAAATATCATTTTTTGGGTTAAAGCTCAATGATTTGCTTGCAGATTTAACTGTTCGGTTGAAAATCATCCTTTTCTTGGAAATGCATCTTTCCATTAATAATTCCACGTTTCAGGTTGAAAATTCTACTATCTTCTGATCGGTTCATATTATTGACTTGAAAACTCAACTATTTGGTTAAAAATTCTACTATATTGTTGAAAATTCATTTCTTTTGCTTGAAATTTCAACTATTTGGTTGCAAATTCAACTGTTTGGTTGAATTTTTTTTTTTAGAATTTATCTTTTCGGTCAGAGGAGTCATATTTTTTGGTGAAAAATTCACCTTCCTCGGTTAAAAATAACTTTCTTGCTGAAAATTTAAATCCTTAAGGTTGAAAATTCAACTCTTTTTGGAAAAATTCGTCTTCTTGGCTTGAAAATTCAACTATTTGGTTTTGAATACAACTGTTCAATTAAATTTTTCCATCTGACAATTCAACTATACGGTTGCAAATTCAACTATTTGGTGAAATATTCTCCTTTTATATTAAAAGTGTATCACTTTAAGGTTAAAAACTCATCTTTCTTGGTTGAAAGTTCGACTTTTCAGCTTGAAAATGCAATTGTCATCTGAAAAATTCGTATAAATTGCTTGAGAATTCAGCTATTTGGTTGAACTTTTTTTTCTAATTTATCTTTTCTGGTAGAAAAGTCATCTTTTTGGTAAAACATTCATCTTTCTCGGAATAACTTTTTTGCTGAAAACACAAATTTTCAAGGTTGAAAATTCAACTTTCTTCTAAAAAAATTCAACTTTGCAGGTTAAAAATTGGTCTTTTTCGGTTTGAAAGTCAACTATTTTTTGAAATATAAGCCATTTATAAATGCAACATTTACTAGCGAAAAATCATCGTTTGATATAGTTTATTTAAATTTAATGAGAATTTACGATGCATAAGAATTTGTGTATTGTTGTGTAGATTTCAAAGGATAATCAGAGGTGTAAATTTCAACATCCAGAACCCTTCCCGCCAATTAAGAAATTGTTACCAATAAGGAAAATACCATTCAATCAAAGAAAAACGTAATTTTGCTTCTTTTTTCAACTTCAATAAGAATTTACGATGCATTCGGATTTTTTCATTGCTACAAAGTTCTCAAAGGATAATTATGGCTGTAACTACAACTTTTTAGAACCCTTTTCATCTATTAAAAAATTGTTTTCATACCAGAATAACCAAAAATTCGATATTAATTGTTATTTTGAGCTTTATCGTGGATGCGCAAGCAAAATATGAATCTACGCATGTCAACTTGTATGATTATAAATGAGAGTGCAAAACAGCATGTGAAAAAGTATGAATGTGTATCTCCTAGATTATAATGAGTTAGAATGATCGTGTAATTCAGAAAGATATTTATTATAGCGTACTACACTTCAGTTGACAATGAGATTAGTGATGTGAAAGATACATTCTGGAACTCGTTGAATGATATTATAGGTACTTACGATCCTGGGGAAAGAATAATTATACTTGGAGACATAAACGGATGGGTTGGTGTACAACGCGAAGGTACCTGGTACTTGGTCACTTCGGCGACCCAAAACCGAATGATAATGGGAAGAAATTCATTAGCTGATGGTTACAAAAAGGCTTGGTCATTACAAATACTTGGTTCAGGCATAAAATGATCCACATGTATACTTGGTACAAAGGCGGAAGCCACAGTATTGACTTTGTTTTTGTTTATGATAGGCTCTGAATATGGAATGGAAAACTATCTCATAGTTTCAAAAGTGAACCTAGGTACAGGATGGAGGAGAAGAGCAATTAGTGATAAGTCGAAGCAGGCATGAGTCAAAAGAAAATCGCAGAAACCAGAAGTACAAATGGTATATCGTGAAAAGCTAAATATGGTAAATATTTAGAACATCATACAGAAGGCTGGAAGATGGAATTAGGCATAATACTACAGGATAGCATCTTCAAGAAGGCATCTGAAGTGTGCGGTACTGCGACTGTAGAAAAAAATGGCTGGAGATGCTTGGTGGAATGATGAAATCAACGTTGCTATTAAGGAGAAAAAGCAAGCGTACTCAAGAAAGCTGAATATTAAAGGTCTTAGCAACGAGGGGAGGACTAGACTAGAAAATGATTTAGAGATGAAAACGAAAAAGCAAAGATACTAGTCATGCCTAGGGCGCGCGTTGGTTGGATCTCGCACTTCACGCTCGATAATGTATTGACCTCGTGCTACGCGTTGGGCCTTTGTACTTTCCCCACATTTTTGTAAAGACCTTTTAAAACTAAGAGTAAAACCACAGACAATTGCAATTTGGTAATTGTGAATTCCATTTTTTTTTTTGTTAAAGCTCCTTTGGCTTTAACGAATGCATTCTCATCACGAGTTTCGCGCTTCGAAGTACGTCCAAAACCTAACATTTTCTACTGATTAACCAACTCGTTCTTTCTTTTTGGACCTCAAAAAAGTGTGCTTAACGCAAGCCAATCCGATTTGTCTTACAAAAGTTATTCAATATACACACGACGACAACAGCGTCGACGACAGACAGACTGACACCATCGTAAAACCTGTTTTTTCGTATTCAGGGGGTCTCGGAACGTGGTTTAATGAAATCTGCGATAGTCAGTTTATACACAAAACAAATACCATCCCATTATGATGGGAATGTAAAAATGCAAAATGATTTTAAAGGAACTAGGAAATTATTTTGGAAATAGGTTAGGATGATTAGGAAAACAAGTACTAGCATAACAACTGTGACACAGAAGAGGACACGCTAGATGATTTACGTGGGTGGCGAAACAAGAATTTATATCCGCGACAATATATCCGTAATTGAGAAACCTAAGACTAGTAATGCTGCTGATCTGGATGGTAATACCGCTGAAATGCTTAAGAGCGGTGGTGGATATTTGTTTATCTGGCTGAGCGAATTTATGAATATGTGTGCTGAGAACGGTGAAGTTCCAAATTACTGGAGAAAGGAGATCATCGTTCCACTCCACAAGGGAAAGGGTGACAAAAGTGACTGTTCTAATTATAGAGCGATTAGCCTACTAAGTACCGTAAGCAAAATATTCATCAGAATACTCATTGGTAATGTCATTGGTTCTGAAAGACTGTTGAGTAGGAGAAACATTTATTCACAAGAGTGAAAGGAATTTGCTTAGATGTTTCGGTCGCGTTGAGAGAATGAATGAAAAACGTTCAACGAAGCAAGTGTATTAAGGCAAGGGTGAACGGTAGCGTACCCAGAGGTAGACCGAAGAAAGTCTGTTTGGAATGTGTGAAGGAGACTCTAAAGCCAAAAGATGTAAAGAGTTGTGGAAACACAAGCTCTTGTGTGAAAAGATGTATGGATGTAAAGGAAGCATAAGATGTATGCAAGGATAGGGAATGAACGTGTGCATTCTGTCGGATCGAACGTGATAGTTCTGATTCGGCGGGGATCAGAATCGAATCCGAAAAGAAACGATTTTTTGAATCGATCGGCCGAGCGTCGCATGTCAAAAAGTCCGACAATCGAAAGATTAAAACGAAAGATTTTTGATACTCATGGAATCCCCGGTAGAGCAAGGAGGCTAGAACCGAACAAGTTACGCTCACCCCGAAAAGAATTTGGCCTTATGGTATAATAATTTTTAAAAAAATAAAATAAAATTTGTAGTCCTAAGCTCAAGTGGCTCACTGTTGACATCGTTACCCGACATACGCAATTTGTAAAATGAAATTTTCCAGCTTCCTTTCTCGTAAGAGGCTCTATATGAAAAGTTTAAATGATCCCGATCTACATTTTAGAAAGAAGAAAATCATTTGAAACGTAGAGATGGATGTTTGCTCATACCATATAACGTATTCCAATCTTCTCCAATAATTCGAAGCGAATCGATCCCTTGTAGCATGAACTTGGAAGTCTTGAGTGCTTCTTGGTTGCTGGATCCTGTCGTCGAAACAGAATGCCAAAGAGCCAACGCGTGTTCCTATAAATTAATCACCACTTCAAGACGTAGTTTGCCTGTCATCATGCCACCAGAGAATGTAGTCTGCGTTAGATGTTAGCATGAAGAACAGATCCAGAGATGAGAAAGGGATTAGCGAAAGTGATCTGATTCCAATCTATCTCGACTGTCCGGTTATATTATTTATGAAGCCTATTAAAGCGAAAATTAAGCATATCATCTACCGTCCACTATCATCATTACATTCTTTCTTAATAAATCACTTTATCAATCGTAAAGAATTTTCTCAAAATACTAATTTCCAAGAGAATCAAGAAACTAATTGTAAAAAAATGTACAACTTGAGACTCATTGAAGGCTTCAGTCGCGGTTTCCTTCGAGTTTCCAAGAGCCCTGAGGGAATTGGAATCCCGCTTGCGCGAAATAGTAGATCGTCTACACGTTGATGAAAATAGGCGACTGATTGAATTTCGAATGAGACACACCACACACTAGACTTCCTATTCGTTCAGTTCAAAAGCGACAGTTCCAACTCTCTAATCTCCTCTGTCTTCTTATTTCTCCTAAGCGCTCATTTTACATGTTCTTGTTTCTAATCACATTGCATTTTTTTTACTTATTTCTGTTCCAAAAAAGAAGTTGTATGACTAGAATTGTAAAACTTTCTTCAATGTACAATTAAATTTGCAGAAAACTGCTTCATGAGTTTCCTTTCTAAATTCGGAAATCCGAAGCGATTTCTGAAATTAATTAACGAACTTGACGCATTCTCGCACACCCTCTCGAATCTAATTAGATTCAGCGAGAGATCGGTCCTTTAATTATCTAATATCGAAACCATCATCGAAATTTTCTGGACAATAATCGAACATTGGATATCAGTTACCTAGATTCAAAGTTAGTGGATTTTAGGTACGCTGTAGTTAATCTTCTGCAGACAATTTTAAACGTGGTATATAATAAACCCCTTCTTCTGATCGCTAATAAATTAATTAAATCTATATTGGAAAACCAGAAGACCTGCTCCGATTCAAAATTCCAATTATCGACTTTCTAGCTGGATCCTTGTGCAGACTGCCAAGCCCGCCCCCGCACAAGGATTATGATGTGAAACCCATCTAAGCCGTTGTCTTACCGCCACTACACAACAATGATAATACACAACTTACCTACCCCCTCTAACAAACTTCAAGTCTTATAAAAAATCATGCAGAATAACAGCTGTCGAATCTACAAAAGTTTCTAAATTCTTTTAGTACAGAAGAATATTGAAAAATAACATCGCAAAACTTTTTTTAGATGATTTTCTCTTCGAATGATGTTCAGATATGTATGATTAGAAATTTTAAAAAATTTGGGAACGCTTTTTCGGAAAAATAGTTTCTAATTTTTCAATTTTCGAATGTCGAATATGATAAGATATCTTTGTTCAAAAATTGGGAAAAAAATTAATATAAATTTATATTCCAAAACTAGAAGTATATGATATACTATACACAGATTTTTGTATATTTCAAAAAGCGCTTTTATCAGAAAAATTTGATAAATCGTTATTTTTCTTACCGTACCATAACAAGGTTGAAATTAAATGATGCTTGCATGATTTGAAAAATGAAGAATTCTGAAAAATGACCGTTCGAAATTTAGAAAACGCAGTGGAACGCAGAAAAACGCAGAGGAACGCATGAGAACATAGCGAAGAGCAGAGAAATGCTGGAGAACGTACGAGAACGCATCTTAGCGCATGAAGAACGTAGGATAACACAGGGAACGACGGTGAAATCAGCAAAACGCAAAAAAATGCAGAAAATTTCAGGGAAAATGCAGGAGAAGGCAGGGAATGCAGAATAATGCAGAGAAACGCAGAAGAACGTAGAAGAACGCTGGAGCTCGCAGCAGACCGGTGTAGAACACAGGGGAGCACAGAGGCACGCAGGAGAGCGAAGGAGAATGAAGGAGGATGCATAGAATCACAGGGTAATGCGTCAGAACGCAGGGGAATGTATACGAATGTAGGGTAACGCAAAGAAATGCAGGAGAATGTAGGAGAACGATCGAGTATGCACAAGAACGCATTAGAACAGAGAAGAACGCAGAAGGAACGCAGGGAAACGCAGAAGAACCCAGGGGAAAGCATGCAAACGCAGCGGAACGCAGAGGAATGCAGAGAAACGCGGAATTATGCAGGATAACGCTGGAGAACGCAGACAGAACGCAGGAAAATGCAGGGGTAATAAGAAGAACGCAGCATAACGCAGGAGAATTCTGGAGAACGCAGGGGGACTCTGGAAAACGCAGGGAAGCACAGGGAAATACAGGAGAACGTACTAAAACGCATCAGAACGCAGAGAGAACGCAGAAGAAGTCAGGAGAATCCGGGAAAACGCAGGGGATGTAAAAGAACGCTGGAGCTCGCAGCAGAACGCACGAGAACGCAGCAAAACAGAAAAGAACGCAGGGGGAACGCAGAAAAATGCAGAGGAACTCAGGATAACGGAGCTAAACTCATGGTAACGCGGGAGGACCTACGGGAATGCAAGAGAACGCATGGGAACGCTGGAGAACGTACGGAAACAAATAGAGACGTAGGAGAACGTGTAGAAACGCAGAGGGAACGGAGGGGAACGCGGGAAAGTTCAGGAAAACTGAGAAAAATGAAGGGTAATACAGGAGACTGCAGAGAAATATGGGAAAACGCAGGAGAGTGCAGGGGAACGTAGAAGAACGCAGAGGAACACAGAGGAACGCAGATAACCCAGAGTGAAGAAGGGAAATGCGGAGGAACGCGGAAAATTACAGGATAATGCAAGAAAATGCAGGGGAATACAGGAGAACGCAAGGGAATGGAAAAGAACCTATGAGAAACCCATGAAAACTCAGAAAAAGTGCAGGAGAACGCATGAAAACGCTTGAGAACGCAGGAGGAATGCAGGAGAATGCACCAGAACGCAGCAGAACAAAGGGGGAACGCGAAACATGTCAGAAGAATGCAGGAGAATGCAGGGAAACGCACGAGAACCTAGCGGAACATGGAAGAACGCAGAGTGGATGCAAAGAAACGCAAAGGTTTTCAGAAAAACTGAGCAGAATGTAGGATGACATAGGAAACTGCAGGGGTTTGCAGGTGAAAACGGGAAAAGGCAGGAGAATGCCGGAGAACGCAGGAAAATGCAGGGGGACTCAGGAGAACGCAGCAGGAGGCAGGCAGAATCTTGAAAACGCAGGGGAACCCTGGAAAATGCAGGGGAGTGCAGGAAAATGCGGGAAAACGCATTAGAACGCAGCAGAACACAGGGTGAACGCGAAAGATGTTATAAGAATGTAGGAGAACGCAGGGGAACGCACGAGAAGTTAACGAAACATAGAAGATCGCAGAATGATTGCAAGAAAACGCAGGGGTTCTTGAGGAAACTAAGCGGAAAGCAGGATAACATAGAATACTACAGGGATTTGCAGGTGCACGCGTGAAAATTCAGGGAAGCATAGAGGAATGCAGGAGAAGACACTAGAGCGCAGCAGAACACAGCAGGAACGTGATAGATGTCAGAAGAGTACAGGAGAATGCATGGGAACGTACGAGAACGTAGAGGAACATAGAGAAACGCAGAGTGAACGCAAAGAAACGCAGAGTAAATGCAAAGAAACGCAGAGGTTCTTAGGAAAACTAAGCAGAATGCACAATAACATAGAAGACTGCAGGATGACACCAGAAAACGCAGGGGAATACAGGAGAACGCAGGAAAATGGAAAAAATTGTTAGGAAAAACCCAGGGAAACTCAAAGGAGCACAGGAGAATGCAGAGGAACGCAGTTAAACGCAGAAGAAAAGAGGGGAATGCACGAGAACGCAGGAGGAATGCAGAAAAGTGCAGGTGGAATCAGGAAAAGATAGCAGAATTCAAAAGAATGCTGTAGAACGCAGGAAAACGCAGGGGAAAGCTGGAGAGCGCAGGAAAAAGCAGAGGGACTCGGGAGAACGCATCAGAATGCAGAAGGAATCTTGAGGACGTAGGGGAATCCTGAAGAACGCAGGGGAGCGCAAAGAAATGCGGGAGAACGCACTAGAACGCAGCAGATCACAGGAGGAACGCGGAAGATGTTATAAGAATACAGGAGAACGAAGGAGAACGCACGAGAACGTAGCGGAACATAGAAGAACGCAGAGTGAATGCAAAAAACAAAGGGGTTCTTTGGAAAACTGAGTAGAATGCAGGATAACATACAGGACTTCAGGGATCTGCAGGTGAACGCGGAAAAACGCAGGGGAGCATAGAAGAATGCGGGAGAATGAACTAGAACGCAGCAGAACACACAAAGAACGCGAAAGATGTCACAAGAATGCAGGAGAAGGCAGGGAAACGCAGGGGATCGCACGAGAACGTAGTGGAATATAGAAGAACGCAGAGTGAACGCAAAGAAGCGCAAAGGTTCTTAGGAAAACTGAGCAGAACGCAGGATGACACAGGAGACTGCGGGAATTTGCAGGAGAACGCTGAAGAACGCGAGAAAACACAGGGGAAGGTGGAAGAACGCAGAGGAACGCAGGTGAACTAAGAGTAATGAGAGGGAATGCAGAAGAACGCGGGAAAATGCATAATAACGCAAGAAATTGCAGGGAAATCCAGGAGAACGCAGGGGACCAGAAAAGATCGTTAGGAGAAACCCAGGGGAACTCAAAGAAGCGCAGGGGAATGCAGAGGAAAGCGGGAAAATGCAGGATAACGCCAAAAAACGCAGGGGAATGCAGGAGAACGCAGGGAAATGGAAAAGAACGTTAGAAGAAACCCAGGGGAACTCAAAGAAGCGCAGGAGTATACACAGGAACGCAGGGAAATACAGGAGGACGTAGCGGAACACAGAAGAACACAGAGGAGACGCAGGGAGACGCAGGAAAATTAGAAAAACTGAGCAGATTGCAGGATAACACAAAAGACTACAGGAGTTTGCAGGAGAACGCAGGGAAAAGCAGGAGAATGCTGAAGAACGCAAAAAAACGCAGGGGAACTTGGGAGAACGCAGAGAAACGCAGGAGAACTAAGAGTAACGAAAGGGAATGCAGAAGGACGCTGGAAAATGCAGAATAACACAAGAAGACGCAGGGGAATACAGGAGAACGCAGAGGACCGGAAAAGAACGTTAGGAGAAACCCAGGGAAACTCAAAGAAGCACAGGGGAATGCAGATGAATGCAAGGAATCGCATTAAAACGTAGCGGAACACAGAAAAACGCAGAGGAAACGCAGGGAAACACAGGAAGACTTACAAGAACTGACCAGAACGCAGGATAATATAGGAGACAGTAGGGGTTTGCAGAAGAATGCAGAAAAACGCAGGAAAACGCTGAAGAACGCAAGAAAACACAGGAGAACGCGAGAGAACGCATAGAAACGCAGAAGGGCTTAGAGTAACGACAGGGAATGCAGAAAACGCACGGGAATACAGGAGAACGCAGGGGACCGGAAAAGAGTACGGGAATAAAGGAAAACGCAGGTGGACGCTGAAGAGCGCAGGAAACTGCACGAGAACGTAGGAGAACGCAGCAGAACGCACGGAAAACGCAGGAGAACGCCAGAGCATGCATCAGAACGCTGGAAAACGCAGAAGAACGCAGGGGTAAAGATTGATATGAATTTATATTCCAAAATTAAAACTTTATAATATACAGATGTATTTGTTTATTTCAAAAAGCACTTTTATCAGAAAAACTTGCTGAAACGTTATTTTGATCATCGCTCTATCATGAGTGTGTAACTGAAGGATGCTCGAATAGTTTGAAAAATTGAGGAATAATAAAAATCTCAGATTGTAAATGTTTAAATTTTTTATTAAAAGTTTTGTATTGAGATTTTTTTTTGGTATGTAAAATACTTGCATGACATCATAAAGCAATATCCATTAAATATTGTCTAACTCCCAGGTCCTTTCGTTTAAAGTTGCTTCAGGCTCACCGTACCAATCTAATTTCTGCTTCAATCCTCATACAACAAGAGTCATAACAGTAGATAATAGATACTGGAATGACTATAGTTGAAAAATTAAAAAATTGAAAGTTAGGTAAAAATTTCGAGAAGATTTTTTCAATAACTTTTCTTAGAGAAATCATTTTGTTCTCCAGGTTTTCGTCGTACCTAATGTCGTTTTTGCAACAACAAAAAAAGTAAAATTTCGTTTTTCGGAGAAAAAAGTATCCCTCTCCTTGAAGGTACTGGTACAGGATTGAATCTCGAGAAACGTACTTACTATAATAGTTCAAATTTATAGAACGGTTAGTGTGTCATCAAGAACTTCCAAGAAAACCGTCAACATTTTGTTAATTCTGAAATATTTTGGATTTATCAGCAGGATTTGAAAAAAAAGTTCTCTCAGATTCAAGATGAAAGAGTAAAGAGAGTTTACCCATCACTAGGTGGCGTTCATGAACTCACAAAAAAGTTTGCGAAATTCAAAATCATATCTAGGCAAAGTGAATCTTTATAAAGAAAGCTATAGGAAACGAGTGAGAAGAAAATGAAACTTAAACTATAATTCACTGAACATTCTAGTTGCTGAGAATGTAACAATTATAATATACAACTCATCCCTCGCGATTTCCTTTCGATAATGAATATAATTGAATCTTTCTATATTGAGCTTCCAGGAAACATTCTCTAATAAAAAATTTTAATTATCGACTTCCCAGTAGGAGAAGTTTGTGGAAATATAACATCGGAACATTATCCTGCGATTTTCCTTAATTGGGGACAGTGTAGTTATGTCAACTTATAATGAGATGCACTTTCTTGTCAATGGGAAAATCAGAATTGTCCGTGAAAATGGTAGGAAAAGAGGAGGCGATGTAGACAATTAAACAGATGCAAACGATCTCCATTGAGAAGTTGCAAATTTTTTCTCGCCCCGTCGACTTCTTGAATAATTGCAGATTCAGCTAAGAAAATCGTAGTACAATTCTAGCTCTACAATTGCAGTTCTACAATGTGGAAAGAAATAGTGAAAGAAGAAATAGTTTTAAAAATGAATTAAGACCGGATTTAATCGCGCTCATGCGTTCTTCTTCCTGTGTAATTATTTCTAAGATGACGGTAAATGACGTCTCATCAAGACCGCTCGCGTAAAGTCCGTGCTTGACATATGCACAGAGTAATGTTGAACCCTTCTGTAAACATGAGCTTTTGTTTGACAGATGTGTTGAACACACTCGACTACCTCGCACCATTACACTTTGCGCCTCCTATCACAAGCGCAACCTCTTCTTTCTACTTTCATCACGTTCGTTATAACACCCACGAGACGAGAGACTGATAATTATCACCTATAAAGCGAGTACTTCCAATTTGAAATCGTATATTCATGAGGTGTGACAAGTTGAAATTGCTCTGACCACTTTTTATTTTGGATAAAACCTTCTATATTCGAGTAATAATTACTGAAAACAAACATTTTCTTTAATCATATTCGTACAGAAAAGCAGAAACTATCTTTAACTTTCCCTTCTTTTTCTTTATTCCATCTGCACCATTCCCCTTCTGTGCAGATTTATTGGTACCCTACCTTAAATACCTTTCCACTGTCCTTCTCTTTTCTAGCTATTTCTCTTATTTCACGCCAAATTTCCCTTTCCTTGTATGTCAGATCATGATCAATGTAAATTTTTTTTCCCCTCATTAATTTTTTTCTTCACAACTTCTTATTTTGCTTCCCACGAGTCCATTTTTACCATTAGGATTTCTTTACCCTTTATTTCTTGCCTTTTTATATTCATCACTTCCCCCTCCACTTCTAGATCTTATATTCAAACAACTTGAGCTCTTTTTCTCATTCCTGCGCTTCCGTTTCTTCCAACCATATTACAGTAAGGTTGCTGCTCTTTTCCTGCCCTTACTTCCTCTCTACTTCTCTTCTACCCCGCTTCTCTTCTTTGCAATACCTTCTAGGTCCTTTACCTGCGCCAATACCAACTTCCAACTTCTCAAATAAAAACACCTACTATACTTCATCCCAATATTCAAGAACCAAACTAAACCTGACAAACTTTTAGAGGAGAACAGGATGCAGAAAGAAGAGTGACGAAAGAGTGAGTTGATATTTGATTAACAGAACGCTGATTTGTAGTAGCGTCGGAAATGAAATTGAAATCGATGCCGAAGGGAACGGCCGGCTGGTCACGTTTAATCCTAATTGCTAGAGAATAGAATGAGATTCGTTGGCTAACGGAGCTCACCATATTCAGCGAGTCCCTAAACTCTCGTTCCCAATCTGGCGACGAAGTTGGGCCGGAAATGAGGTAGTAGTTCAGCTACGGGGTTCCGAAACGAAGGCAGAATGATGCGGTCGGTGGCTCTGCCAGAAGGAAGGGGAATGGAGATGGTGATGGTGCTACCCAGCCTCGACGTCTCAGCGTTTGTAATTGTAATGACGTCGTTAGAGTGTTGCCAGCTCGCAACGTTTCTGCCCGTAAAACAGCATTACTTGTCACAAAGCTGCTCGACTACACTCCCTTCATTATCGTAATCATTATTGTTATACGTATCCTCCACCTAGTTTTAGTTCATAGTCTTCTAATGAAGCTCTTTTCATGAATCCCTCAACTTTCTTCTTCTACCTTGTTGCCAGAAGATAGATCCAGTGGATCCTTTCCTCTAAAGGGGACAAGAATGTTCCTAAAGGAAAATTTCGAGAAGAATGACATTTTGGTGTACTCCTGAATTGGATCGTTAGCTCTTTGGTTATTAAACTAAAAACGGGGCGGATATTCGGCGTGCCTCGATAAATTATAGCAGTTGGTCAGATAGTATCTCCGGATAGGCAGGATACGCTGTGGCGAAATAGTTGTGCGCATACCACACTCTCTGTTACTATCTCCTTCTCTCTCTGGCTCTGGATTCTCATCCCCTTCGGTGGCTGATAGCCCCTACTAAATAGTTCCGATTTAGCACCGTAGAGCTATCCACGCGAAGCTATAACTGCATAGGATTATGCTAGGAGGAATTCGTACTTGGATACCCCTAACGTTACCCCACAGTCACACCGCTAACTTCTGATTTACCGTTATAATAGCTTCGACGCGAATTGCCTAAAATCCCCCACTCCAGTTTTGGTATTTCACGAAACTGAACACAACCTGCCTTGGAAAGATATGCCCCATAGAATAGTGAGGGCATCGAACCTCTTGGAGTGATTGTACATCATATTAATTGTGCAACAATGGTGATTTTCAAACAATGATGATTGTGCAACAATAATGATTGCATAACAGTGATGATTGTGCCACAATGATGACAATCACATTGCATAGAGGATGCCATTATAGCTGACGATTGCAAACATGATCATTTCTATGATTATGTGCAAGAGATTTGGTATAAGTCTTAATAGAATGTTTGTTTCTGATAAAGACATGTTTTTTTCAGGAAGATGTACATTCTTGAAGGAAAAACTTCAGTTTCTTCTCTAAAGTGAACTTTGAGCAAGAAATAGAATTAGGGGAAACTGGTGTAGTTTGTTGTGAGTGACACTACTTCATGATTTGGTTTTGCGCTTGCGGCAAGTCGCGTATAATGATGCGCGGTGTTCCAAAGGGTAGAAGAGCACGGTGGAGCAGAAACCGAGGGAGAGAATGGATGGAGAGGTTGAGCGAGTGTGGGGTAGCAAAGAGAGAGAGGACTACCTTACTACTCCGTTAATTGGCACTAATTACGTCCTCTAATTATTGTACTCCGCCTCGAACCACTGCCAGTCTCTTGACGAGGGGGATTAAAAGGGGAGGCACGAGTACCGCGAGAAAACCGAAGAAACTCAGGCGCATGAATCTATAGGTAGAGAACATTTCCCCCTTTACTCTGAAGGAATTTTTTTCATCAGGATTAGAAACAGCGAGCTAATTTGCATGACCATTGAGATGAAAATGATATGTTATTCCGTTTGCAGAGTGGAGTTAATTCATTAGATTTTATGATCTCCATGGGTTATAATTTAGCACTCTATTACTATAAGCGGATAATGCGAACAATTTTGATGGAATGGTTCTGCCAGTGCATTAATAGTACATTTCATGCCGTCTGTTTCGATCCACACATGCACAACTATATGGCTATGACCCATTAGATAACAACCCTATCCTGGCTCATCGATCTCCCTTCCATCATTGCAACCACCAAAGTCCTGATTTAGGACATGTAGTATAATTGGAATTCATTAACAAGATATCCAAAACACGCAGAGGTCATCATCTTCTGATCAGAATTGACAGTCCAAAACTATATCATTTTCATGGATGTAGTCAAGTTTTAAAAAAGGTTAAGATATTACTTTATCATCTTAGGAAAGGAAAATCTCGGACTCCAGCTATTTGAAGCCATTGTAGCAGATTGGGAAAAATAAGTGCGAGGCTTGCCAAGCTTTCAGCACACAATAAAATCGCATAAATTATTTTGATGGCCGTTGGCTATTACCTCGTATCCATGGAACACGTTCGTCAGTCGCCTACGTACTTAACCACTACAACACACAAGGATATACAAATTCAGTGCTGTCTGAACTAAAAATATGAAAAAATGTTCTCATCGGATTGAATTTTTTTGTTGAAATCTAAGCTCCCAACCCTAGAAATCCCTCAGGTTAAATTTAAGGCTTGCATTTAGTTTGTTGATATATAAAATAGTTTCTTTTTTCCTAAGGAATATATATCTTCTGTGAAAACATGTAATTTCAGCAAGACATGTATATTCTGTAAAATGATTTTTAAAAGAAAGGGATGAATTTTCTAAAGATAAAATAAATCTTCCTTAAGAAAAATGTTCGATTTTCTATCAGAAAAAATTTTAAAAAATTTTTATTACATCTACTTTAATGAAACCATACATATAAACAATTTTTCTACAGATCATATATCTTTTTGAAAATAATCGAAATTTGATGATTATGAGCAGGTTCTATGGAAAATGGAGGACATCCCTGGCTATGAAAAGAGGACAAGGCAGATAGCGTCGAGCGGTGACTAATTTCATGTTCCTGAATAGGTCCACTTAGTTGGTCTCGTGGACCGTCCACGGAATTCGTTACGCAGTTGCAATAAAAACGTGGTATTTTTTACGTAACGAACACAGACGAATACGTTTTTCAGGTCTTTCGTTTTTCCTGGCCAAGTGCCAAAGTGTACCTAGGATAAAGAGGGAAAAGAAAACCTGAATTGAAGATGGTTACTCATCTAGATTCTGTTTCCACATTTTTACCCGCTATTAATTTGCAGAATTAGTAGAATTCTCGCAGAAGAGATAGTTGTTCTTTTGAATCATATTAAAGGCAATACAAAGAATTTAAAAACGATTAAAATAGAAAAACGTTTGATTATTATTTTTTAATTAATTTGCATCACATTTTCGCGTTTTTTTCCAAACTCTCCATGCGAGTCAAGAGGGAGAAAATATACGAGAGCGAGCGTCATGTATTAATTGATGCATGCCTTGAGAGAAAGAGGAAGAGGGGAAAAGACGTCGAGGGTTTGGAGAGCCACTAAGCAAACATCAGAGCCAAAGGCCAGCGAAAAGCTCAATCTGAATGCACCTTCTGTAATTTACCAAAATGAAAGAAAGCCTTGTGTTCACTTCAGGTAAATCAAAAGTGAGTTCTTTTCAAATTTTGGAGAGAGCCTAACCCTTTATGTTCTAATTAACTCGCTTGCGAAATTGAGTGAATACTTTTTTGGCATTCCGAACCAGAGGATTGAGCTACTAGTCAGGCATAAGGAACGCGCTGAGCTACTTTTGCCAGAGACGTTCTAAGCTACTTTTACGAGAAGCATTATAAGCGTCCTGAGGTACTTTTCCAAGAAAAGTTCTGAGCTAATTTTGCAGGAAACGTCTTGATCGTTCTAAGCTGTTTTGCAAAGAGCGTTATGAGCATTTCGAACTGACTTTGGCAGAAGCGTTCTAAAATATTTTAGCAAGATGCTTCCTAAGCTATTTTGTAAGGAGAGTTATGAGCTTTCTGAGATACGTTTGCAAGAAAATTTCTCAGCTAGTTTTACAGGGAGCATTCTGAATTACTTTATCAAAAAGCTTTCTGAGCTTTTTCGATATTTCTATTGAAATACATTTGCAAGGAACGTTCTAAGCTACGTTTTCAAAAAGCGTTTTGAATTACTTTCTCAAGCCGCGTTCCTAGCTACTTTTACAAATCAGCTAATTTTAGAAGAAACATTCTAAGAGATTCGCGATAGGTTTTTAGGAAATTTTCTGAGCTAATTTTTCGAGTAGCGATATGAGCGTTCAAATCTACATTTGCAAGAAGCGTTCTGAACTGTTTTTGTTCTTGCCCTGAGCGTTTTGAAATACGTTTGCAAGAAACGTTCTCAGCTCCTTTTTCGAGAGGCGTACTGAATGACTTTCACAAGACGCGTTCTTAGCTACTTTTGCAAATTAGCTAATTTTACAAAAAGCACTCTGAGTGTTTTCAGGTATATTGCAGAAAGTTTTATGACCATTTGGAGCTCCTCTTTCCAGAAGTGTTCTAAACTGTTTTCACAAGTTTCTATCTCAACTATTTTGTAAAAAGCGTTTCGATCGCTTGGGGGTGCATTTGCTTGAAGCTTTCCAAGAAGTTTTTTCAGGAAGCGTTCAGAGATTCTTTGACAAGAAGCCTTCTAAGCTACATTTTTAAGAAGCTTCCTGAGCGTTCTGATATGCGTTTGCAAGCAGGTTTCTTAACTACTTTTACAGGAAACATTCTGAGCTACTGTTTTGAGAACCGTTTTAAGCGTTTTGAGATACGTTTACTGGAAACGTTCTGAGCTACTTTTTCAAGAAACGTTCTGAATTACTTTCGTGAGCCAAGTTCTTAGCCAACTGTGCATTAGCCAATTTCATAAGAAGCATTCTAAACGTTTTTGAATACGTTTTTAAGGAAAGTTATGAGCTAATCTTTCAAGCAGCGTTATGAGTGTTCGAATCTACATTTGCAAGAAACGTTCCTAATTGTTTTTGTAAGCTGCATTCTGAACTTTTTTGCAAGAAGCGTTATAAGCGTTTGGAACTACGTTTACCAGAAGCTTACTAAGCTATTTTTGCAAGAAATGATTTTATATACTTTTGCAAGAAGCGTTCTGAGCTACTCTTTCAAGAAGCAACGTGAGCGTTTCAATATATATTTGAAAGAAACGTTCTGAGCTACTTTTTTGAAAAGGATACTGAATTACTTTCACAAGGGGCTTCCTTAGTCACTTCTCGCAAATGAGCTAATTTTACAAGAAACAATCTGAGCGTTTTGAGATACATTTTAAAGAAATTTTTTAAGCTCATTTTTTAAGATGCAATATGAATGCTGGGATCTGCATTTGCAAGAAGCGTTCTAAGCTGTATTTGCAAGACGCTTTCTGAACCGTTTTGCAAGGAGCATTACAAGCGTTTGGAACTTCGTTTGCCAGAAGCTTTATGAACTATTTTTGAAAGAAATGTTCTTAGATAATTTCACGAGAAGCATTCTGAGCTACTTTTTCGAGGAGCGTCTCAATCGTTTTGAGATATGTATGCAAGAAACGTTCTGAGCTATTTTTTCAAAAAGCGTACTGAACTACTTTCACAAGATGCATTTTTAGCTACTTCTGCAAATAACTCATTTCACAAGAAGCATTCTGAGCATTTTGAGATACGCTCTTGAGAAATATTCTGAGCTAATATTTCGAGAAATGTCCCAAGCCCTTTAAGATACGTTTGCAAGAAACGTTCTGAGGTACTTTTTCAAGAAGCATTCTTAATTACTTTCAGAAGACCCGTTCATTATTTTCGAATCAGCTAATTCTACAAGTAGCATTCTGAGCGTTTTGAAACATGTTTTCAGGAAATATTCTGAGTTGATTTTACAAGAAGGATTCTGAGCTATTATTCCAGGAAGCGTTCCAACCTTTTTGAGATACGTTTACAAGAAACGTTCTGAGGTACTTTTTCGAGAAGCGTTCCAAGCTACCTTCGCAAGGCGCGTTCTAGCTTACATTTGCAAAAAAAATTTTCATCTGATTTTGCCAAAAGCATTCTGAGCGTTGTGAGATACGTTTGAAAAAAAAGTGTTGAGGTACTTTCACAAGAAGTATTCTGATCTACTTCATCAAGAAGAGTTCTGAATTACTTTCGAAAGACGCGTTCTCCATTTGCGAATTAGCTGATTTCACAAGCAGCATTTCAAGCGTTTTGAGATACATTTTTAAGAAATCTTCTGAGCTGATTTTACGAAAATCATTTTGAGCTATTATTTCAAGAAGCGTCCCAAGCGTTTTGAGATACGTTTGCAAGAAGCGTTCTGAGGTACTTTCTCAACAAGCGTTCCAAGCTATCTTCGCAAAATTCGTTCTTACCTACTTTTGCAAAAAATTGTCGTATCTGATTTTTCAAGAAGCATTCTGAGCGTTGTGAGGTACGTTTTAAAGAAACGTTCTGACATACTTTTACAAGAAGCAGTCTGATCTCCTTCATCAAGAAGAGTTCTAAATTATTTTCGCAAGACGCTTTCTTCATTTGCGAACTAGCTAATTTCACAAGCAGCATTTTAAGCGTTCAGACATGTTTTTGAAAAATGTTCTGAGCTAATTTTACAAGAAGAATTCTGAGCTACTATTTCACGAAGCGTTCCAAGCACTTTAAGGTAACTTTGCAAGAAACATTCTGAGGTACTTTTTTAAAAACGTACCAAGCTACCTTCGCAAAACGCCTTCTTACCTACTTTTGCAACAAAATGTCTCCTCTAATTTTTCAAGAATCATTCTGAGTGCTCTGAGATGCTTTAAAAAAATCGTTCTGAGATTCTTTCACAAGCAGAATTCTGAGCAACTTTTTCAAGAAACCTTCTGAATTACTCTCGCAAGACACGTTCTTCATTCGCGAATTAGCTAATTTAACAAGTAGCATTCTAAGCATTTTGAGACAAGTTTTCAGAAAATATTCTGAGTTGATTTCACAAGAAGCATTCTGAGCCACTATATTCCAAGAAGCTTTCCAAGCGCTTTGAGATACGCTCGCAAGAAACGTTTTAAAGTACTTTTTCAAGAAGCGTCCCAAGCTACCTTCGCAAAACGCGCTCTTACCTATATTTGCAAAAAAAATGTCTTATCTAATTTTTTAAGAAGCATTCTAAGCGTTTTGAGATACATTTTAAAACAACGTTCAGAGGAACTTTTACAAGAAGCATCCTGATCTACTTTATCAAGAAGAGTTCTAAATTACTTTCGCAAGACGCGTTCTTCATTTGCAAATTAGCTAATTTTACAAGTAGCATTCTTAGCGTTTTAAGACATGTTTTTAGGAAATATTCTGAGTTGATTTAATAAGAAGCGTTCTGAGCTACTATTTCAGGAAGCTGCCCAAACGTTTTGAGATACTTTTGCAAGAAACGTTTTAATGTACTTTTTCAAGAAGCGTTCCAAGCTACCTTCGCAAGACGCGTTCTGACCTATATTTGCAGAAAAATTTCTCATCTAATTTTTCAAGAAGCATTCTGAGTGTTCTGAGATACTTTAAAAAAATTATTTTGAGATACTTTTACAAGCAGCATTCTGAGCAACTTTTTCAAGAAGCATTCTGAATTACTTTCGCAAGGCGCGTTCTTCAGTTGCGAATTAGCTAATTTTACAAGTATCTTTGTAAGCATTTTGAGACATGTTTTTAGGAAATAATCTGAGCTAATTTTACAAAAAGCATTCTGAGCTACTATTTCAAGAAGGTTCTGAGCGTTCTGATCAGATACGTCCGCAAAAAACATTCTGAGCTACTTTTTCAAGAAGCATTCCGAACTACTTCCGCAAGGCGCGTTCTTCAGTTGCGAATTAGCTAATTTTACAAGTATCATTGTAAGCATTTTGAGACATGTTTTTAGGAAATAAACTGAGCTAATTCTACAAAAATCATTCTGAGCTACTATTTAAAGAAGGTTCTGAGCGTTCTGATCAGATACGTTCGCAAAAAACATTCTGAGGTACTTTTTCAAGAAGCATTCCGAACTTCTTCTGCAAGGCGCGTTCTTGGCTACTTTCGCAAGAAAATTTCTTATTTAGTTTTTCGAGAAGCATTCTAAGCATTCTGAGACGTTTTAGAGAATCATTTTAAGCATATTTTTCAAGAAGCGTTATGAACTACTTTTTCAAGAAGCTTTCTGAGCTCATTTTGCAAGAAACGCTCTGAGCTACTTTTTCAAGAAGCGTTCAGTGCGATTTCTGGTGCTATCTTACCCGTGTAAAAATATTTCGTCTTGGGTTTTCTCTTGATGACAGGCAATCAAGACATTTTCAAGACTTGCTGAAGACGTTTTAAAAGTCTGGCTTATGAGACGAAGCCAGAATTTATTTAACTCTTGAACCATGAAAAAGGTTTCCAATGCCTACCTGTCCTGGCGAAAAGGGTCATTCTTATACCGCCGTAAAAGCTAATTCTTACTTATGTTTAAGCAATTTTGTGAATTCATTTCACAATATGCATATTAAATGGATCCATTTTATTCCAGTGGTCTTTAGTATTACACTTGTTTGGCGAAAATTCCGAATGTGTTGTCCGTTGTTCCGTATGTCTTACGGTTTAGGAGAGCCTTATAGAAAACTACAATATTAATCTTTTTAGAGCAAACTTTAGATGGCTATGGCGGTGGAGACCTGCAAATTCTGATTTTTCACTTGTAAATAGCTATTTTAAAAATTAAACAAACAATTCATTTGCAAATTTGAGTCCAGATTATCTGGTCCCTTTTTTATTGGTCTTTAGTCAAGACATAACAGAAATCTTCATGTCTTGAGACAAGTTCAGTTCGTCTTGCCACTGTGAGCTATAACCATAAACGTAAGACAAAATGTTATGACTATGAAGTCCGGCTTATGAGACGGAGCTAGACTTGAATGTCTTGAAGACAAAATGGGGCGTCATGAAGACAAATCCAAAACTAAATATTTTCACACGGTATGCCCTTTTTTCTTATTTGAAACATATCCGTCAACCAATCTTTACATTTTTATGTATTTTCACTCACTTTTGAACACAGAGCCATATGTAAACATCCATTTCCCAAACTTTTTGACCCTTTTTTCATCCTGTTCCCCACGATGTTATTTCATTAATTAACACAAAGAAAAGTTGCCATCCATTGTCTTTGCTGAATGCGCACTCATTAGCGACCGAACGATGGGTATGGAAGGAGGTTGAGGGGGTAAGCGGACAATTAAATCTATGGTTTGCTCGGTTCGCTCGCATTAATTGGATAAGTTTTACAATTAAAAACACTGACCCTGGTGATCGGGAGTTTTGGTGGGAGTCGAGGGGCGAAAGAGGGAGTTGCTATGTCAAACATGCGGGGAAAAAACGTACAATGAAAGAGCCGTGCGTTCCCATACATGAGCCAAACAACAGGATAGATAGCGCCACTGCAGATCATATAACTGCCAAAAGCATACATAGCTCACTTTTCTGAAAAATATTCGACGCGATTGGCGCTTGTGTTTCTCTCTTTCTATAACAAACAATAAACCCTGGCAACCTGTAGGCTTTTGTAACGAATATTAAATTGGCTTTTATAGCAACTTTCACAATGGCACCATACACGAAAGTCGTGGAATCAGGAGAAACAGGCTTTTCGTTCATCAGGGAGTGGCTGCGTTCATTTTCGGAATAACCTATGAAAGATAAAGTGCTAGGAAAACTCGATCGAACTTTTTTTCGTGAATGCTTTCACGCTCGGAGCAATCGAGTTTTATGGAGCAATTTTTAACGTTGTTTATACAAGAGAGATGAGGAAAATTTATTGAACTTTCTTTTTTTGCGTTTTAAAAAGTCTATGCTGTTGGGGAAATATTTTAGCGCTGTTTTTAGTGATTTCATTACCCACTGATTAAATTTTGTTTGATATTTTCAAGATATCTGATGTTTTTAAAGCAAATATTTAGATATAGTAGGGTGAAAACGCTTCTAGTAAAAGTAGCTAAAAGCGTTTATTATAGACATAAATCTGTAATAACAGCTGCTCAGTCCTTAGCAGCTTAGAGTGCTTCTTGTAAAAGTAGCGCAGACCGCTTCTTGTGAAGAAAACTTAAAACGCTTCAGGTAAAAGTAGCTGAAACCTATTCTCATGGAGCAGCTCAGAACGCTTTTTGTGAAAAAAGCTCAAAATGCTTCTTGTAAAAGTATCTCAGAATCTTTCTCATAAAAGTAGCTCAGGACGCTTCATATTAAAGTAGCTCGGAACGCTTCTTATAAAAATAATTTACAACGTTTTCATAAAAATCGAACTTTTTTGCATTTAAAAAAGTCTGTGCTGAGGGAAAAAAATTTAAGCTCGGTTTTCAGTGATTTTATTATCCACTGATTGAACTTTGATATTTTTGAGATTACTGATGTTTTTAAAACAAATAGTCTACTCCTTCCGCGCAGAAAATCGCTACCGCGCGTAAAGCTGTTTCCATGCGGCGCAGGAATTTTACACGTTTTTTGTTGCAAGAATAAAAATTACTTAGAGAACAAATTTTAAATATTATAAATTTCCAAGAGACCTCCACTCTCTTTTGAAAATTTCTAATATTCTTTATTTCTCATTTCCTTTATTAGTTTTTACCGCAGAAACGAGAATTTTTCTTTATTATGTTGAACTGTCTTATAATAAATTTATATTATAATAAATTTATCTTACAATAATATCTGGACCTTTGTTTGTATAATTAACGATGTTCATCGCTCAATAAATTAGATAACTGAATTTATAATTATTTTTTTATTCATTTGAATTTTTAATTTTTAATGGCATATTTTCACGATTAATGCGAAAACGGCCCAACTTATGAAAAAACGGTCAATAAGAAATTTGTAGATCTTTTTTGTTTTTCCGAAAATTCATTTTATTTTTATTTTTCATGTTATCTTTCACGATTAAAACAAAAACTATGCGTTGTATTGAAAAATATTCTTAAGGATATTTCTATATCTTTCTGAGATAAACAATTTTCTTGGATGCATTTTTCGAATCTTGCATATTTTGACTGAAAAATAGATTTTTTATTCTTATTAACATTTTTCACGATTCCAAAAAAAACTATGCGCCTGATCAGGAAAATTGTTTTGAGCAAATTTATGGATCTTTTTGAAATGAGCAATTTTGCTTTCAAGCATTTTGTTCGTACCTCGTATAGTTTTGGCGAGAAGTGGAATTTATTTTTTTTAATAACATTTTTCCCGATTAAAAAAAGACTATGCGTCTCATAAAAAAATAGTCGGAGGAAAATTTGTAGGCCTTTTTGAAATAAACAATATTATCCCCTAACATTTTTTCGCATCTCGTATAGTTTTTCCGGAGAGTGGATTTTTTTTAATAACATTTTTCGCGATAAAAAAAACTATCAGTCTCATCGAGAAAATAGTTTCAGGCAAATTTGTAGCAATGTTTTAGATGAATAATTTTGCTTATGAAATTTCTTTTTTTCCCACGCAAACTGAAGTAATAGAACCCAGTGAGAAAATCCAACTATTTTTGGTTGAAAGTTCATTTTTTCTGGTTGAAAAGTCTACTATTGTATTTTTGGTTGAGAATTGGTTTTTTTGTCAAAAATGTTATTGTTTTGCTAATAAGTAATCCTTTTTGTTGAAAATTTGATTTTTTAGCTTGAAATTCATCTTTTTGGATTCCAAATTCAACTACCTTAGTGGAAAATTTAAATATTTGGTTGAAAATTATCCCTTTTATTGAAAACTCAACTGTGTTGTAGCAAATTCGTCTTCTTGGCTCAAAAATTCAACAATTCAGCTTCAGTTTTCTCTCTTTTTGACTGAAAAATCTTTTTAGGTGGAGCATTCAACCATTTTCTCGAAAGTTCGTCTTTTGTGATCGAATTCAACTGTTTTTGATTTAAAATTAAAAACTTCTTCGATTGAAATATCGACTACTTTGTTAGACGTTCAACTACTTTGTTATAAATTCATTTTTTTGATTGAAGATTCATCTCTTTGGTTGAAAATTTAACTATTTTGTTTATACTTAACTCTTTTTTTTGGAAATTGATTTTTTCAGTAAAAAATTCAATTATTCCATTTCTAGTTCGAAACTGATCTCTTTTGGTTGAAAATTCAACAATTTCATTAAAAAGTTATGATTTTCAGTTGAAGTTTTAACTGTTTTGTTGAAAATTCAACTTTTCGTATAAAATTCGTCTTCTTGGCTTAAAATTTCAACAGTTTGGTTGAAATTTTCTTTCTTCTTGACTGAAAAATCTCACTTAGTTTATAATTTATCTCTTATGTGAAAATTGAACTATTTTGGTAGAGAATTCAACTATTTGGTTTAAAATTGATGCTTTTTGTTAAAAATTAATTTTTTTGTTAGAGATTCATTTCTTTGGTTAAAAATTAAAATGTTCTCTTTGAAAATTCCTTTTTTTTGTTGAAAATGATTACTCTTTTAACCGAAAAAAAATTATTCCGTTTTTTTATTAAGAATTAATCAGTTTGGTTGAAAATTTAAATTTGTTGGATGATATTCATCTTTTTGGATCAAAATTTCAAGAATTTTGCTGAAATTATTTTCTGCTTGCCAGATCAATTTTTTTGGTTAACAATTCAAGTCTTTTGTAGAAAATTCAATCATTTTGGTAGAGAATTCAACTGTTAGGTTGGAAGTGATCTTTTTGGTTAAAAATTCGACTGTTTTGTAGAGCATTCGTCTTTTTGGTTTGAAAAATCCAGAATTTGGTTGAAACAGTTCTCTCTTTTGACTAAAAAATCTTTTTTGGTTGAAAATTCAACTAATTTGTTGAAAATTCGTCCTTCTTGGTTGAAATATCAACTATTACAATTTTCGTTAAAAATCATTCTTCTTTGGTAGGAAATTGAACTACTTAGTTGAAAATTTTATTTTCTTGGTTAAAGATTCATCTCATTCGTTGACAATTTACCTATTTCGTTAAAAATTCATTCTTTTAAAATTAAGAATTATTGATATAAACTGAAAATTCAAATCCTCCATTTTCGATTGAAAACTCATCTTTTCTTAGTTGAAAATTAAAAAAAAAATTAAAAATTCATGTATTCTGTCAAATATTCATTATTTGACGAAGACTTAGGGATCGTTCGTATATTACGTAACGAGTTTTTCGTTTGTTTATATCGTTGTGTGCTTTTTAATTTCACGGCAATTTCATTCTTTTCTTTATTTAAACAAAAGAATCATGCGTACGTAATATATGAACGATCCCTTATCTCTGGTTGAAAATTCAAATGTTTTGTAGAAAATTCGTCTGTTTGGCTTGAAAATTTAATAATACGATTGAATATTTTTTCTTGACTGAAATATCTTTTTTGGTTGAAAATTTAACTATTTGGTTCGAAATTTGTCTTTTTGGTTTGAAAATTAATATCCTGTTGAAAACTTATCTTTTCTAGTTGAAAATTCGGAAAAAAATGGAAAATTTGTGTCTTTTGTTAAATATTAATTTTTGGACGAAGATTCATCTCTGGCTAAAAATTTGAATATTTTATAGAAAATTCTTCTGTTTGGCTTGAAAATTTAACAACACGACTCAATCTTTTTTCTTGATTAAAATATCTTTTTTGGTTGAAAATTCAACTATTTTGTTTAAAATTCGTCTTTTTGGTTCGAAAATAAATATTTTTTGGTAGAAATTAAATGAAAAAATAATATAATAATAATATAATATATAATAAATCAATATTGAATTCATAACTATCACTTCTTGAATCGAGCTTTCTAAAATTGTAGAATCTTGAAACAGCCCTAATAGCACGGAACGTTCTGGGAACGTTCCAGGAACTAGCCACTGGGACTTTCGGAACGTTCCAGGCACGTCGCTGGGCCGTGTGAAATGTCCGCCCTCTTGGAACGTTCCAGCGGAAC
>JAUMHM010000003.1:4411248-4437485 GCA_032362435.1 Melikaiella ostensackeni | reverse complement strand
GAGACGAATCCTCAATTGCTCAAAACGTTGGTACCAAACACGGGTCTTCTTGTTTGGTCGGATTCGATATCGAAACAACTACGATGTTTCTTTACCCCATCTGCAAAAAGTTTTCCAAGGAAAAATTTTGCAGATGGGGTAAAGAAACATCGTAGTTGTTTCGATATCGAATCCGACCAAACAGTTGGTATCAGTAATCTGCAATTAAAGAAGCTAGATAAGTTTTTTCCTTGGCAGTTTGATAATCGAGTGAAAGTTGAATTAAGTAGGAAAAATCTGCTTGCTGCGCGGGCACAGAAAACGTGACGTTTAGGCGCGGCCGTTTGGAAGCCGCCGTTTAGGCGCGGGATGTTCAGGTGCCGCGAAGTTTAGGCGCTGCAGGTTTAGGGGCGGGTCGTTTAGGCGCTGCGAAGTTTAGGTACTGCACGTTCAGGTGCCGCGAAGTTTAGGCGCTGCAAAGTTTAGGTACTGGACGTTCAGGTGCCGCGAAGTTTAGGCGCTGCGAAGTTTAGGTACTGGACGTTCAGGTGCCGCGAAGTTTAGGCGCTGCAAAGTTTAGGCGCTTGACGTTTAGGCACGGGATGTTCAACCGCCAGGACCTTCAGGCACGAAACGTTAAACCACCAGGACGCTTAGCCACCAGGCTTAGCCGCTCTCTTCATTGTCTTGGGACAAGATCTAAAATCGATGTATATTATAACATTATATGTATATTATATTATTAGTACTATATTAATATAGATGTCATTAATGAGCAATTAGAATTTCATGATGGACAACACGATATTTGCGTGAAATTTCCAGGTAAATTTCAACGTTGATATTTCCACCTGGATTATAACTAAATGGTTATTACGCTTCTGCTGTTTTCATTCAATAGCCAACTTATTAATCTTCTTTCGTTGGGTACCCATTATGCAGAGTTGAAGGCTTCGTTTCACGGCTCATTTTATTCCTTGAAAGATTTGCTACGAATCTCTTAAATATGTTTTCATTTTTAAAAAATTATTCGAGGAGAATATTGTTTATGGAAATAACAATTGCATACTTCGTAAATAAAATCTTTAAAATAAATTTTTGCCAAAGAGTGTTGTAGAGAATCTCTCAAGGAATAAAATGAGCCCTACAACATTAGAATTGAAAAAGAATCGATTCTTTCAATCTGAAATATTTTTCAAAGGTTCGCTTTCATTTCTTTTCTAAAATTAGTTAATATTAACAATGGAAATATTTTTCTCGATTTTGTGAATCACGTTAATTAACAATGTTCATTTTTGAACTTGAGATAACGAGTGAACATCCTTAATCTTCCGTAAAAAGACATAACATTCGTAACGGCTTGGCGCCTAAAATTCCTGGCGCTAAACGGCTGCGCACCTGAGCGGCCTGGCGGACAAATATCCTGGCGCCTAAATGCCTCACGCCTAAATGCCTTACGCCTAAACGTCCCGCGCTTAGACGTCCTGCGCCTAAACGTCTCGCGCCTAAACGGCGGCGTTCAAACGGCGGCATCCAAACGTGCTACTCCCGCGGGCACATTCTCATTGTGTGCTGTACGCGCGACTCGCGAAATTGAGCGCGCGTCTGTTGAATCTCGCGCTACGCACTCGGTCTATATATTTACCCCACATTTGAGCAGTCACTCTTAAAATTGAAATTTGGACCATTGACAACTGTGATTTGGTGATTTTGAATTCTCTTTCGTTAAAGCTCCTTCAGCTTTAACGAATGAATTCCCATCACGTATCTCGTGCTTCGCTCTTGACTAACGTATGTCCAAAAAGTGAAATTTCCTATATTTTGTTGCACTCTATCATGATATTATGATTATTATATATTACTATATTATTACTCTATTATGATTCTTTGAATTTTGAAATTAATAAAAGTTGAGGCTAATTAATCAACGGGACTTCGGTTATAGGTGGAAAATTTTGGCTCTAAACATTTTATTGTACCTTGTGTCGATTTTCCATAAATTTTTAATTCAAGTTTTTAATAGCCCTTTTTCACGATTAAAACGGAAATCTCCTGTCTCATGAAAAAATGATAAATCACAAATTTTTAGACCTTTCTTCGGTGAATAATTTGGTCATTAAACATTTTGTTGTACCTTGTGTAGATTTTGCATAAATTGAAAAAAAATTATGTTATTTTTCACGATTGAAACAAAAACTATGCGTTTCATAAAGAAAAATAGTTCGAGCAAATTTGTAGATCCATTCGAGATGAACAATTTTTCTTCTTGAAATTTTTTCGCATCTCGTATAGTTTTGCTGTAAAATGGACATTTTTATTGGTAAAAAGTATTTTCCATGAATAAAACCAGAACTGTTGGTCCAAAATGGCTGGTTAATGAACTTGTCCTTCCTCTTCAGTTCTTAAACGGTGTACTGAAGGGCAACTTAATCAGATAATTTCTTCGAGTGTCCGACAACATTAAGATCTTATGATATCCGCGAAAGTCAATTTTCACATGAAACCAATATTATTAAATTATTAAAACCCAATTTATTAAAATGTACTGAAAAGCAAAATGATTCCCTCTGAAAAAGGGTAGAGAAAAAGAAAAAATAATAATAGAGAAAATGAGAGAGAAAATAATACTAATAATGTGATTAAAAATAAAAGCGTAGGGCGTAAATATTGAAATGTCTTTCATCTAAATGTCATATTCAATATTTACGCCTCGCACTTTTATTTTCAGTGACGTAATCATCAGATTATTATTATGTTTGCAAACCTTTTTTTAGAGGGATCTACTTAGTTTCTTTGTAGTATATTTCAATAAAAGCTTGTTTCAAAAAAATTTAATTACATATTTTAATTTCTGCTTTTCAGTCTTTTGCAACTCCAGGGGTCGCTAAGGAGTTGAGAGTGGATCCAAGTGACATGGATGTCTTGAATTTAGATTTGAACACAGGATATAGCATACTGCGCCATCTGCCGGTCAAAACTTTCACTGACTCTGTAATTCAGTATGGCGAATACATCGTTAGTGAAATCACGCACGCATTTTCGTTTCCATAAATAACCTGTGAAAATCCAGCGTACAAGAATCTAACATTGGTCCTTCGAGCCAGATTATAATGATAGTTGATTAAATAGACAATTTTTCGTATAGATATATCGATAATGTGCCTGAAAAGGCGAAAATTTCCAGTTTTGTAACTTTGACTAAAAAGACCAGAAACGACGCTGTCGTGAGTTTGATTTGGCGTGTTGGTGTGAGGTTTCAACTTGCCTAAGCAACAACGCTTTTAGTGTGGTAGTACCGCGACAAAAGTGAAAAGACGTTTTAGTTTTGTGAAACAAAAATCGATTTCTTGGAGTAGAACACTTTAGTTCATCAAGCATTTATATTAATTAAACAATGTCGAATTCCGCCAAGTCATCGTCATACTCATTCGGATAGAGGTATTCAAATTCGACAAAAAATCTCTTTCAACGAATAATTCAATTTAAGGACTTGAAAGCAGAAATCAAAAACACGTGGACAACCCTAACCTGTGCATAGCTGGCGAACAAATTATCACTGTCTTGTAATTCATCAATTTGGAATTTTTGGGGCAGAGGAGAACAACGTTAGGTCCAATTACTATCAACGTACATTCAAAAAAGGATTCATTGGGAATTCCGACATTTGGCCGTTAGGCAATTTTGAGAATGATGTCAAGCCAAGCCGTTCCAGAAACAAGGTGATGTGGGTTTTCAATTTCTTGTATCCAATTTAATTTGTAAGTAGCATTTTTTCCATTGAATTCGAAGAAGTTCGGGTAATAAACTTATCAAAATGGAAAAATTAGGTAAAAATCGCGGTTCGACAAAAACAGAAATTACTATTTGCAGAAAGTTTGTTGATTAAGTTTCAAATGATTACGATAACGAAGAAGTCGCGTTGCCAGATTAGGTGGAAGTTAAGTCAAAGATCAGTTCACATTGAAAATACCTTAATTGAGTACGAAAAAATGCAAAGTCAAATCGATGAACTAACCTCAGATGAAGAAAACACGATAGATTATCGGGATGAAATTGAAGATGATTATTTTGCGATAGTTGCTACAGCCAATAGATTGCTCTCTCTCTCTCTCTCTCTCTCTCTCTCTCTCTCTCTCTCTCTCTCTCTCTCTCTCTCTCTCTCTCTCTCGGAACACCGTTAGTTAAAGCTCAAGCTCCTAACGTCAACATAGTTCAGCAAAATGGAAATATAAGTCCAAACGTGCCTCGCAATCAAGGGATAAAATTGCCTATCATCGAATTACCAAAATTCAAGGGCGAGCTCGCGGAGTGACTAGGTTTCCGAGACACCTCTAACTCTCTCATACATAACAATGCAAGAATTAGTAATATCCAAAAGTTCCATTATTTAAGAGCGGCATTGGAAGGTGATGCAGAAAAAATCATAAAGTCACTCGAATTCTCCGAAGCAAATTACACAATAGCGTGGAAAGTCTTGCGCAGTCGTTATGATAACAAAAGTCTGTTAGTACACAATCACATAAAGGCGATTTTTAATATCGAGCTGATCACCAAAGAATGTGCTTCTCAGCTCCGCAGAATGCTAGACAATATGAATAAACATATAAGGGCTTTAAACGCGCTAGAGTAACACACTGAGCAATGGAATGCCTGGTTAATATATCTCGTGTCAACTTAATTGGACAATATGACTTCTAGGACATGGGAAAGGGAAAAGGCCGCGCACAAAGTTCCCACCCTCGAACATCTGGAAGATTTTTTGAAATCAAGGTCAGATATGTTAGATACCTTAGAATTTAATAATTTGAGTTTAGCAGAAGCTTCGACAAAGAAACAAAAATTGAGTAATCAGACAAAGGCGAAGTCGCTAGTCGCTCAAAGAATAAATTATTTAAACTGTAATTGGGAACACCATTTGTAAAATTGTTCTAGTTTTTTCGCGCTCGATCCTCAACAAAGAACAGCAAAAGTAAAAGGTTTAAAAATTTCTTTGAGTTGTCTAAGACCTGGTCACTTTATCAAGAATTGTAGAGCTAATGGTTGTGAGAGGTGTCAAGGCAATCACAATACATTGTTGCATTTAAAAAAAGTCGAATCAGAATCGTCTTTAAAATCAAGGGGAAACGAACAAGTAGTTCTGTCTTCTTTTTATGTTAGTGTCAGCGAGCGCGAAGATGGAATTTCATCCACGGCCTCAGTTATATTCAGAGTGCAAATAGACAGTTGATGACAGCTCGAATGATCCTCGATTATGGATCTCAAACTGGCTTAATTACAAAAGGGCTTTGTACCATACTAAAGCTTGCAAAAACTCCAATCGACGTTACAATATGTTTTAGAGATAGAAACGCACACGCCTAACAAATCAGTTAGTAAACTTGACTCGAAAATTCCAACTCATTCGAGGCTAGCTGACCCAGAAGTCTACAAACTAGGAAAATTGATATTTTAGTAGAGAACAATGTTTTTGGGAATCTAATTTCGGTAAATCAAGTCAAAGTTCCGAGAAAGGTTTACTTTTGCAAAAAAAACAGGTCTGGCTGGATTCTGGTCGGTCCGATGCCAAATTCCAATCTTGGTCCAATAACTAACGTGGTTCAGTGTAATTTAATTCAAAGCTTGGGCGTCGAAAGGCAGTTAGTCAAATTTTGGAAGTCGGAAGAGCATTTAAACGAAAAAGAAAAATCAAAGGAAGTAAAGTTTTGTGAATCACACTTCTCTAAACGGTCAAAAGAGATGAAAATGGTAGATTCATGTGACATTCAAATGGTAGGACCTAATTTACAGCACGATCTCTTTTCAATTTCAGTTAGATTCAGAAAGCATAATTATATCGTATCTGCCGACATCGAGAAAATGTATAGGCGAGTACTGATTTCTCCTGAACAGCGTGCTTTGCAGTGTATGCTTGGCGTGAAGAAGCAAATAAACAAATAGAAATTTCTAGTTAAACACGGTCACTTATGAAACTGCCGCCGCGTCTCTTCTTGCTATTAGGTGTCTGATTCAACTGGCTTACGAATGTGAAGAAAAACTTCCGGAAATAGCTACGGTAATTCGTAAAGATTTCTACGTTGACGATTTGTTAACCGGAGCAAGCACATTTGAGCAGGCATCTGGTACAGCAGAACAAGTATCCCAAGTGTTATCGACTGGGGGGTTCTCACTCCGAAAGTGGGTATCAAATGACCTACACGTAGTCGCAGAAATAATAGAGTCAGAGCATTCTTCGAATTCAATAAATTTTTCAAGTGATGGGCGAATTAAGACTCTTGGTTTAAGGTAAGAGGCAAGCTCCATAATTTGAATTACACATTACACATTTCGAAAAACAAGACTGTCTCAAAACGACAAATACTGTCAGACATATCTCGAATTTTCGACCCATTGGGACTTATAGGTCAGTGCATTATCTCAGCAAAGGTTTTATTGCAGAAACTATGGATTGAAAAGCTCTCTTGGGACGAACTTTTGCCAGTAGAGTTGCACTCACAATGGTCAGAATATAGGATACAACTTCCTCATCTCAACTTGATCAAGAAACCCAGACGAGTTATCTGCACAGAATCTGAAGAGATTCAGTTACATGGCTTTTTGGATGCCTCCAAGACTGCATACGGAGCATGTATTCATCTTAGGTCCAAGGACATAGATGGCAACATTTACACAAAATTGCTTTGTTCCAAATCGAGGGTTGATCCGTTGCAGACTCAGTCTATTTCTCGATTGGAATTTCGTGGAGCTCTGGAATTAGCTAAACTGTTCTCCGAAGTCACACTCTCGCTTTATTCATCGATTAATAAAATGCATCTTTGGTGCGACGCAACAATAGTCCTAGGTTGGCTCAAAAAGCAACTGAAGAATCTTCCAATATTCGAATCGAATAGAGTTAGCCAAATACAAGAATTGACAAGGACTGAGTGCTGGAGGTATGTACGCAGTGAACCTAATCCAGCAGATTATGTTTTTGGAGGTATAACTCCAAATATACTCGCAGTCTCAAAATTGTGGGGGGAAGATTCAAATTTCCTATGAAAGGACGAAGGGGATTGGCCATCAATTCCTTTTTTAATCAATGAACCACCTAAGGTTGAGGAAAAAATCGAGAATACGGGAATCATGTGGCTCTTCATTCCAGCTTATTCACTGCATTTTGGAGGTATTTTGGAGGCTGGGATGCAGTCCGTAAAGTCTCACTTTAAGCATGTTGCTGGCAATAACACCTCAACTTCTGAAGAAATGTATACTTTTTCGTTCAAATAGAAGGTCTGCTCAATTCCTGGCCAATAACACCCCTTTCTCCTGATCCAAAGAATTATTCGCCAAGACCGCTCACTTCGATTGCTGATCCAGATTTGAGCTATTCACCACAAAATAGATTATCAAGGTTGCAATTGATTCAACGGCTACAACAGCATTTTTGGACGAGACGGAGCAAAATATATATTACAGAATTTCAAAAAAGAATCAAATGGACCAGCCTTACCCAGAGATCAAGGAAAAAATTTTGGTGTTAAAGAAGGACAAAATTTTTGAAACAGCGCTAGCGAGATCATTTATTAATTATTATTCATTTATTTATTAAAATTTTTAAGTGAAAATGATCATGCGATAATAATAATGAAATAAAATGATGATTTTTATGTCTCGGTAAAGCTACATATAATTGTCCATGAGAAAACAAAGATTCTCAAGATCACTTTTTCTCAACCACTTTCGAATAAATCATAGAATGAGAATTTTGAAGATAAGAAAATGAAAAAGTTTCTGAAAATTTGAACAAAAACCTGAAAAAGGAAAGGCAATCAGTACACTGAGAGAAACGATTACTCGTACCAAGTGAATTTTACTTGGCTGAATTAAATGAAAGTCCTGAATACGTGCGAAAAAATATTTATTTGAGGCAAACAAGTAAATGCAATTTGAGTAAAAAAATGATTTATTCCAGCCGGAGAGATTTTAATAGGATTAAGTTAAAATTCAATTGCTATTATAGCAATATGCAGTTAACTTTTGAACTTGAAGAAAACAATTAAATTAATTTCCTGAATATGTCTCTCATGTTCACGTAACCAAAACAAATCTGCACGGAACAATTGCACGGTCACACAAAAAAAAAGTCAAGAACTTTTAACAAGGCACATGCATTCCTATGTACGAGTATTTTAAGTCGCTGAATTCAAATCTAAGGTTATAATAGCACCTTTCGTGATTATTTTTCGACATAGCCTCAAAAAACCTCATTTTCGAGTATCTTATGAAAAAACATAGTTTTATTATGGATCTCAAGCCGCTGAATCCAAAAATTGAGTCACATCAGTGATATTGCTGAAAATTTTTAAACATTACCTCAAAACGAAATTGCCTGAGCGGCACTTTTCAGAACTAAATTGAATTAATGTACCTCCAGGCATTAAATTCAATACATAAATCAAATTAGTGTTGGCCTCCATAGCTGTATAAAAGGACAACTATTTTTTTATTATAACGCACTCTTTTGCATTCGAAAAACCTTCGTAGCGGCATTTTCCTTCTTGAACTTTTTTCTAAAGTAAGTCTCTTTTCAACGTCCAACAGTGGTCTGCCATCATATTTTCATTCCATCCTCCTTGACATCGTTATTCCATCACTTTAATATCTTGATGGAACCTTTCACTCTGTTTTTCACTGTAGTCCCCAAGATTTCTAGGAAAGTATTCAACATGAAAATTTATTAAATGGAGGTTCAAACTTATTAGACAGTTTGATTTTTTTAAACTATCGATCATTCTCGAAACCTTTTTCCCATTCTGGACTTTTAATGGACTCCTGGAATTGTTCAAGAAGATTTTTGAAATTGAGCCATGCTCTCTTCTCAGTTGAAGTCATTTCAGTGACAAAAACGTCGACTTCTAATAGCTGTCGAATTTGAGGTCCATCGAATATCCCTTTTTATAATTTAGCATCGGACAATTGGGAAAAGTGAGACATTATATACTGGAAACATTGTCCCTCTTTATCTATTGCTTCCAGGACTTGTTTCATGAGACTCAAATTAATATGAAAAGGTGGAAGGAGAACTTGTGATGGCTCCACCATTTATGTTATTCGCACTTGATTTTTTCCAAGATGATTCTCATATTATTGCAAACTTCTTTAAGTTTTGTTAAACAAGCTACTGGTATCAATACATATGCGTTTCTGTTGTGCAATAAGACGGTATTCAGGATTCGTTTGGAACAGCCTGTGCATAACCTCCACTCTTCATCTGTGTAAACTCCTGGTTTCAATCCATTCATAAGTCCATTAACATCCGTGCAGTAGACTTAAGACAGTTCTTGATCAAGGTGAAAGTACTTCCGAAAATCCTCTTCTATGTTCCGATAAACACTTCACTACGTCCCTTTTGCTCAATTTCCTTCCTTTCAATGCTGGAACAAGGTGTTTAGCGCCATTTTTGGGTAATCCCAACTCTCGAATTAAATCATTCAATTCTCTTTGGGGTTCACGTCTCTGAACGTCTCGTTTTTGTGTCATGTGTAGTGTATTCGCTATCGATTGTTTTACATTCAGTATCGGAATCTTCACTTCTGCTTGTGCATTTCTCATGTTCCTGCACTGCTTTCGTTTTTTTAGGATTGGAACGAGAGGTGCAAGCGTCTGCTAACATTTCTGCAGTTTTTTTTTTCATTTGTGGTTCTGTTGCCGAAGAGTGTATTATAAGTAACTGATGTTATGTTGAAGATTCCTCATTTCTTCACATCGTTCATGCAGAACTAACAATCCCTTCCATTTTGCGGTTTTTCCAGATTGCTGGTACAGTAAACTTTAAGCTTCCAGTGTTTCCAATATCTTCGCATTTGTAGAACATTGCATGACAAGCGGAGCACATAATGTGAGGAGTCCAGCTTTCATCTCATTCTGAAAACTTAACATTAAAGTATTTTGCATACATGTCCCAAAATTTTGCAATAATGTTCTTCCGATATTTTGGAATTTCGTATTTCGAACAAATGTAACAAAATTGATCCTGATTGTTTGTACAACTGTGAATTCTTTTCAAGTTTTCATTTTATTTTTGGAAGCCACGGTTATTTTAATCCTTGCACACTAGGGATCCTGGCCCGATAGCAAGCGAGTCCACCGTCCTGGTGGTGATAACCTTCATACCTTCCCAGGACCAAGTATGAGGGCTTTCTGGCCTTGATGAGGACAATGTCAACTCATCGCCGGACACACTACGGCTACATTCTCTTACCCTAACGTACCCCTGCAGGGCAGCGCGGCTTCGATGGTATGTTTTTTTAATGATGCCTGAGATTTGTTTGTTTTTATGTTGAACTGACTTGAAAACTAGATTCGGCGACTCAAAATCCATAAAAATACGATGCTGGCCTACAAATTGCTGCTTGAACAATATTTTTTGGAGGTTGTGTTGAGAAATTTTCATCAATATCACTAATATGACTTTATTTTTGAATCCAGCGACTTGAAATGCATAAGAATACAGGTACATGTGTCTCATTGAAAGTTTTTGACCTTTTTTGTGTGGCTGTGTTATTGGCCCAACAACTAAGTGTCTGGTTATATTTATGAAAAAGTTTTTTGACAAAACGTCCCACATATTCACAAAATTCAACATTGCCGTAATACTATCGATAAAACCTTCCTTGTCACTTCTTGTTGAGGAGGAAGTCTAAATTGGCTTCGAGAGAGATGGAAAAATCTGAATGGATTGGTTCTAAATCAACCTACAAAATTCGATCTTGGCACTATGATCTATTTCTTTTATTTTCCATGTTTCTGTATACATCAATATTGTAATAATTTTTTCAGGTTTTTTCGATTTCCTACAACTCATTAAAATGTTAATCTGGTACTTATGATAAAATAAGGTTGCCAAAAGGTTTCACATACAATTTTCATTTTTTTACAAATTCGAATGTTGACCTGGTACTTATCAAAAATTAAGGTTGCCAATAGGTTTTCACATACATTCAGGGAAAAGAAACGATACCCTCGTCGCCTACAAAAAAGAAGGTTTTCTGCGGAAAATGCCATATTAACAATATGTGCATATATTATCATATACCGTTGTGTACTATATTTTGACTAACATTTATGTTCTTATTTTTATAATTTTATAATTTTTACAGATGCTTATGTTTTTTTATATCTATTCTAGATTTTCTTATATCTATAGTACTCTATACTTGACGTTATTGAACCTTCTGTAAATATAATCATAATGTCATATTGGTACTTATAAAAAATAAATCATTTTTGTCAGAAGTAGGTATTTTCTGAATCTTGATTTCAAAGGCTAAAACGATCTCAATAAATTACATGAAGTCTTCGGGAAATTTTCTAACATGTGTCTTTTACGAGAAGTTGGGTTTTGGACGATATTGCCGAAAAAAACGACAGTTTGCGCCCAAACAAGAGTTCTAAGTCTGAGTCGTAAATTCTTTACAAGTGTCTCCGAAATTATTTTCATTAAAATATGAAAATTTCTTAGATGTTTCGGTTTAGACATTTCGTAGTTAGTATATGTCGCGCCTTCAATCAGTGTACTTCTCGCTTCGGTCTCCGTATTCCGGAAGGAAATTTATTGTTGTTGAGCATTTGTTTTTTGTGAACATTTTTCCTGTCATAAAAAAATAATTAATAACAAAAGTGTTATAGTGTGATATAATGTGATATAATGGCTTTAGTTTTGTTTCATAATTTGGAATTTGTGAAAATTAATTTCCAATCAAAGAATGAAATGATCTGAATTTGCGATTCATTCAGAAATTTTCTGCCTAGGTCAATATTTAAATTTTCAATTAATTAATTAAATATGTACCAAAAAACTGAAATTACTGTCAATTACATCTGTTTTTTATTTTGAAGTAATAATAATATTTTTCTAATCTAACAAATTATCAATTTTATACTGCTTATTCTTGTCTATAAATTACGCAATCACACCAGTCAACTTGTCAGTGGTCCAAAATACATGTTTTTCAGTATTAATATCCCCTTTAATCTGTATTTATCGTCCTCACCTTACGGATGATGTGTTAGCTTCAATTCATTTTTATACTAGTTGACTTCTTTTGTCAACTTCATTTTTTATTTCAATGAGAACTGTTAAGCAAAATATATAAAGTGAATTTTACTTTTTCCTAAATTATTAAAAAAATTGTTTGTTTTTTTACTTGTTCTATATCTAGGTGCTTCTTAATAAAATTTCAGCCTGAAGACGTCAGTGATCCAAACTGACGATGCGTCGCAAAAATAATTGTGAACTCTTATTCAAATTCACCCCCCGTGATCGACAAACAACCTTTTTCCAATCTAAATATATTTTTAACTTAATAATTATTCTTTTGCATTAAATCATTACTTCTTCGATTAAATAAACCTAAAGACTTAATTTAAGCATGGACGAATTAATTGATTAAAATATTTCCTGAGCAATTCAAAGAATCGAACTTATTGAATGAAATAAATATTTCTTTGAAGGACTGATCAGATTTCAAAAAATTGAGACCTTTTGAGTCAAAGAAATCATTTCCTTAAGTGTACGAAATATTTATTTTAATCAAGAAAATACAGCCAAAGAATTTATTCTGTTACTTCGACGTAAAACGTCCGCCTGAAAAGGAAAATTCAAGATAAAAGAGTTTTATTTATTCATTTTTTATTTACTTTTGTTATTTTATAATCAATTTTTATTTTTAAAAAAATTAAGAGCCACTTTCAAATAAATCATAGAATAAGAATTTTGATGATATTAAAAGAAAAAGTCTTGTCAAAATTCCCACAAAAAACTAGAAAGGGAAAGGAAATCAATAGTACATGTCACTGAAAAGGAGAATTAGAGACTCAAAACTTCAATTTACATATTCATTATTTTTCATTTACTTCTATTTCTTTAATGGAAAATTCTTATTTATTTATCTTGAAGGAGGGTATGGGACGATTTCTGACAAAGCGTCGATTCACAAACTGGCAAATCATTTTCAATTAGGATAAGATTATATCTGAGAATGGAGGTAAATAAAAGATATCTGGAAACACCACTCTGAAGGTTAGTGTTTGAGGATTCCACTTCAAAAAGTGGTGTCTGAGAGTTCCACTCTAAAAGAGTGTATCTGAGGACTCCACTCTAATTCCATTTAGGTTTTTCCATGCAGATATAATGAGCTATATTAATTAAGGGCATGTGACACAGTCAAATTCCTACATTACCGACCTCTTTTTTTCGGTGTAACAAATTTTTTTTTGAACCGTAGACCTTTTTTTCAAAATAAGATCTCGGATTGAAAGTTTGGAAAATGCATCAGAAGACAATAACCTACGTTTATGTACATCATTTGAGTCGGAATTTTGCAAAAAATTATTTCCGAAGAAATTGAAAATGGGAGCAAATCGAGACATTTTTTGAACCATAGAACTTTTTTTATAAGTAAAATATCGGCCTAAAAGCGATTCACGAACGGTGGTATCTCAATTCGAAGTAGGAAAAGGTTGTATTTGAGGGTAGAGGTGAAAAGGTGGTAACTGCAGATACCACTCTAAAGGATAGTATCTGGGAACTTCACTCTAAAAGGTGATATCTGAGGGATTCACTCTAAAAGGGTGTGTCTGAGGATTCCACTCTAATTCCGTTCGGGTTTTTCATGAAGATATGATAAGGTACATTAATTAATGCATTTTTTAAATTTTAATTCAATCCAATATACTAAAAAGATATAGTGAGGTATCTTATGTGGATCAAATTAGAATAAAGTAAAATACATTAATTAAGTAGTCCGGAAATTGATGAAAAGGAAGAAGGCAGTATGTAGGAATGGGTAGGGAGGCTCTGAAGGGCCTCGTTGGAGGCTCTGCAATCTCTCGTTGGAGACGCCGGAGGCTCTCGGAAGAGGCTCTAAGACCCTTCATAGAAGGATTATGGAAGCTCTCATAAGAGACTCTGGAGGCCCGCGTGAAAGACACTAGAGGCCCCTGTGAGAGGCACTGACGGTTCTTGTTCAAGGCTCTCTGGTGGCCCTCGTGAGAGAGGCTCTAAAGGCTATCATGAAAGGCTCTGGAAGCCCTCGACAGAGGCTATGAAGTCTCTTATAGGCGACTCTGAAGGCCCTCATGAAAGGCTCTGGAGGCTCTCGTGGAAGGCTCTACATTCCCTCGTGGGAAGCTCACGTGGATGGCTCCACAGGCCCTCGTCGGAGGCATTAGAGACCCTCGTAGAAGGCATTAGAGACCCTAGTGAAAAGCTCTAGAGAACCTCATGACAGGCTCTGGATTCTCTCGCAGGAAGCTCTGGAGGACTGCTCAGGAGGACCTCCTCAGGCAATGGCTGAGTCAGATCTGGGCGCGGGCTGAAGGCTGAGCCAGGTAATTCCTGACAGTAGAGTTGGCGGCGGTAGGAGCGACATCTTTTTATCTTGAAAGAATTGAATTGGAATAAAGTAAAATTGATAGAGAAGGAAAGGGAATCGATGTGGGGAAGGATAGAGAAGCTCTGGAGGCCCTCGTTGGAGGCTCTGCAGGCCCTCCTCAGGGACTCCGGAGTTTTTCAGAGGAGGCTCTAAAGACCATCTTGAGAGGTTTCCTGAAGGCTATTGTGGGAGGCTCTAAAGACCCTCGTGGCGAAGGCTCACGGAGGAGGCGCTGGAGACCCCCGTGAGATTTTTTGGAGGCTCTCCTGGAAAACTCTGGAGAATCTCGTGGGAGGCTCTGGAGGCCCTCATAAAAGCTCTCGTAGAACATTTTGGAGTCCCTCGTGTAAGACTCTGGAGAGGCTCTCGTAGGAGGTTCTGCAGGCTTTCGTGGGAGCCTTTGAACGCTCTTGTAGAAAGCTCTCACGGAATGCACTGAAGGCTCTTATGAAAGGCTCTAGAGGTCCTCGTAGAAGGTACCCGAAGCCATCGAGGGAGACTCTTATACGAGGCTCTGGAAATCTTTGTTGAATGCTCTGGTAGCCCTCATGAGAGTCTCTCGTAGGAAGCTTTAGAGGCTCTCCTACGAGCCTTTGGAGGCTCTCCCACGAGCATTTAGAGGCTCTCCTACGAGCCTTTAGAGGCTCTGCTACGAGCCTTTGGAGGCTCTCCTAGGAGGCTCCGAAGGCTTCCGTGGGAGGCCCTGAAGGTTCTCGTAGGAGGCTCTGAAGGACAGCTGAGGAGGTCCTCCTCAGGCCAGGACTAGGCCAGGGTTAAGCCAAGGTTTGATCAGGGCTACTCCTGAACTCCTGACACAGCGGGAAGGGGGTGTTAAATTCAAATTTGATAGAATATATTATTTTGTCATCGGCAACCGCTATGCAAAGTTAAATTTAAAATAGATTGGGTATGTGGAAGAGAGTCAAATCTGGAATAAGAGTTTCGACCCTAACCCTCACAGCATGTCAAATAAAAGATTGTAAATAGTGGGACTACTTGTGCGTAATTGGCTCTCACGAGAGTCGTTCTTCTTGCATCGCACTTAAACACATTGTGTCTACCCGCACGTGCCAATTTCACCTTTCCATGTTATCTGAACTCGGAGAAGGTGTGATATATTCAGTGCACGCGCGATTTTGAATCCTGGTAATGAACGGGCCCTAATCGGATCATAATTTCCCAGGGTAATTCCGCGAGGATTCCGGGGACAATTTGGCATTCCTAACCTCACATGCTCTGCAGGCACGCGTCTCTCCCCCTCCCCACCCTCTCTCTCTCTCATTCTCTCTCTGATTCTCTCTATCATTCTCACCCCTTTTCGATCCCCAGCCTCATATTAGCGAGCTTCTTTCTCCATCTCTCTCAACCGCAGAGTAATTTTCTCCAGTGCGCGCTTCTCTCTCACACATCATGACATCACACGTCGCTAACTAACTCTATAACCCCTTCCTTCGAGGTGGCGGTTCGAAACCCACCCTTTCTACTCCTGGTGGTACGTGACCGCGTCGTTCCCGTACCCCAGTGGTTCCTCTCTTCCTCACAGCCCGAAACCACCCCCCCCCCCCCACGCTCCACCACTCGTCCAGAGTCTCGCAATCAGTTCCCGTAATGCAGCGATTCAGGGTTCATCAGGGCAGCCATTTTCCTGACACCCCTTATTACCGCCATTTTGTCGACGCCGCGACAGTCACCGCTACGTATGTGTACTTTTCAATGTGTAGGATCTACGTTCGTAGTACATATATATTTTATATATACTCTATAGCCGGGTCGACACAGAGGGGAAAAAGCACCTTTTTGGACCAAAATCGACCGACGGTACAATTCTTAACGGATTTTGATGATTTTTTTAATAAATTACCGTAAGTCCTCCAAGCATCATGAGCGGTTGCGAATATTTTTTTCCGACTAAACCAAAATTTGCTATTTAACAACAAATCTTAAACTTTTTTTTTGTATAAGTTTTCAGAGATACCATTTTTATATAGACTTTCAAATTCATTAAAACAGATCCTAAATTAATTTAATGACTAAGGAAAAATAATGTCCACTGAGTTAAGGCAAGAAGAAAATGTTTATAATTATATAAACAAACGAATGAACTTAAGTAATTTTTTTGTGATTCGAAATTATTAGCTATTTCAAATCCATGGCTTTTGTATGGAATATGACATACATTAATGTTCGATTACAAATAGTTAAGAATAGCTGCTGTTTACTAATTCCTTAAATCATTTTTATAAAAAATGCACATTTTGTCTATTTTTTATGAAAATGCTCCATTTTTTGCGGAATCAACTAGAAACCTCTTGTCAAAGACTCACTACTGTCATATTTTTCACAATAGCGAAAACTGTCAGTTGTCTAAACAATTTTTATAAACAAATACACATTCTGACCATTTTTTCATGAATGGACTTGATTTTCTTTGGCGGAATCAATTCAAAATATCTTACCAAAGACTTCTTGCCGTCATATTTTTCATAGTGATAAAAACTGTTGACTATATAGACAATTTTTATAATCAAATTCACATTTCGACTTTTTTTATGAACAAGCTTTATTTTTTTACCGAATCAACTCGAAGTGTCTTGCCAAAGATTCCTTGCTGTCATTAATTCTATTAATTCTTCATATAACAATTGAACCTTTTCATCAAAGAATCGTCAAAATGTGAATTTTATTTGAAAAGTTGCTTATGTAATTAACAGTTTTTGTCATTATGAAAAATATAACAGCAAGGAGTCTTTAGCAAGACATTTTACGTTGATTCTGCAAGAAAAATTATTCCTATTCATGAAGAAATGGTCAAAATTTGCATTTGTTTATAAGAATTTTTTAAATAATTAACAATTTTCGTCATTATAAAAAGTATGGCAGCAAGAAGTCTTTGGAAAGACATTTCGAGTTGATTCCGCAAAAAAACTAAGCCTATTCAACAAAAAGTAGTAAAAAATGAACTTTAGTTTACAGATCTTTTTTTGTTATTATGATAAATATGACAGCAAGGATTCTTTGTCAGGATATTCCTAGTTTATTATGAAAAAATGAAGCCTACTCATGGAATAATTATCAAAATGTGCATTTGTTTATAAAAATTGTTTATATGTTGAACATTGTGTCATTAGGAAAAATATAACAGAAGAGTGTATCTGGCAAGACATTTCGAGTTGATTCCTCAAAAAATTAACACCATTCATAAAAAATTGGTCAAAATGTGCATTTGCTTAAAAAATTCTTTAAATAGTTGACAGATCTCGTTATCATAAAGAATTCGACAGCAAGTAGTCTTTGGAAAGACATTTCGAGTTGATTTTGCAAAAAAAAAATTAGGCCTATTCATCAAAAAGTAGTTCAAATGTACATTTGTTTATATAATTACTAGTTTTTGTAATTATAAAAAATATAGCAGCAAGGAGGTTTGGCAAGGCATTTCTAACTGATTCTGCAAACAAAATTACGCTTATTTATGAATAAATTGTCAAAATGTGCATTTGCCTTTAAAAATTGTTCATATAGTCAACAGTTTTTGTCATAATGAAAAATGGGACAGCAAGGAGCCTTGGAAAGACAATTCGAGTTGATTCCGAAAAAATTAGGCCTATTCATCAAAAAGTAGTCGAAATGTGCATTTGTTTATAGAAATTGTTCATATAATTGTCACTATGGAAAACACGGCAGCAAGGAGTCTTTTGCAAGACATTTCTAGTTAATTCTGAAAAAAATCAAGCCAATTGATGAAAAAATATTCAAAATGTGCACTTGTTTGAAATAATCGTATATATAATTAACTACCTTTGCCATTATAAAAAATTTGACAACACCGTGTATTTAGCAAGACATTTAAGGGTGATTACGCAAAAAAAGCTTGAGCCTATTCATGAAAATATCGGCAGAATGTGCATTTATTTATAAAAATCTTTTACATGAATCGAATGTTCATTATTTATGAAAATCGTTTACATAATAACCACTTTTTGTCATTTAAAAGAATATCTCAGCAAAGTGTCGTTAAAAAGACATTTCTAGTTAATTTCGCAAAATAATTAGGCCTCTTCATCAGAAACTTGTCAAAATGTGCATTTGTTTATAAAAATTGTTCGAAGAATAACCGGTTTTTTCATTTTGAAAAATATGACAGCAAGGAGTCTTTGTCAAGATATTTTGCGTTGATTCCACGAGAACAATCATGCCTATTTATGAAAAAATGGTCGAAATTTGCATTTGTTTCTGAAAATTGTACAAAATAATTAACGGTTTTGGTTATTATAAAAAATATGACAGCAAGGAGTCTTTAGAAAGACATTTCGAGTTGAATCCGTAAAAAAATTATGCCCATCCATGAAAAATTGGTCAACATGTGCATTTGTAAACATTCCAAATTAATGAATGTTCAATTCTCATTCTTAAAGAATAAATAATTTTAGTTGCAAATCCATAAAATTGAATAAACTTCAATTATCAGTTTTCAAAATTGAATAATTTTCAATTTTAATTCTTCAAAATTGAACTATTCCAAAAAGCATTAAAATTACAATATTTTAAACTGTCAACATTCCAAATTAATGAATCTTCAATTTTTAATCTGAAAAATGAAAGAATTTTCAATTGCAAATCTATAAAAATTGATGAATTTCAATTTTAAATCTTGCAAATTAAATAATTTTTGAGGTTAAATATCAAAAGTTGAATTATTTTCAAAAAAGCATTTAAAATTACATTCTTTCGTGCTAGAAACACTCCAAATCAATAAAATTTCAATTGTCAATCTTGAAAATCAAAGACTTTTCGTTTGCGATTTCATGAAATTGGATAAATTTTAATTTTGAATCTTGAAAATTGAACTATTCCGAGAAAATCATTTGAAATTACATCATTTTAATTGTAAACATTCCAAATTAATGATTCTCTAATTGTGGGTCGTAAAAATTGAAGAATTTTTAATCGCAAATCTGAAAAATTGACAAAAATTCAATTTTAAGTCTTTGAAATTGGATACATGATTGAATGTGTGGTTGTAAGGAGTCTTTAGAAAGACATTTCGAGTTAATTCTGCGAAAAAATTGAGCTCATTTCTAAAAAATGGATCAATATGTGCTCTTGTTCATAAAATTGTTTAAATAATTGACAATTTTTGTAATCGTGAAAAATATGACAGCAAGATGTTCTTAGCAAGAAATTTTATGTTGATTCTGCGAAAAAATCAAGTCTATTCATGAAAAAATTGTCAAAATGTGCATTTGTTCATAAAAATTATTTATACAATCAACAGTTTCTATTATAAAGAGAAATGTGACAGCAAGAAGTCTTTGGAGAGACAATTCGGGTTGATTCCGAAAAAAGATTAAGTCTGTTCATCAAAAAGTAGTCGAAATGTGCATTTGTTCATAAAAATTGTTTATATAATTGATAGTTATTGTAATGATGAAAAAAACGCCAGCCAGGAGACTTTTGCAAGACATTTCTTGTTAATTTCGCAAATAAAATCAAGCCTATTCATGAAAAAATGGTCGAAATATTTATTTATTATCTATATTTTATACATTTATTTATAAAAATTGTTTACATAAGCAAGAGTTTTTGTCATTATGAAAAATATGACAGCAAAGAGTATTCGGCCACACATTTCGAGTTAATTTCACAAAAAATGAGGCCTGTTTATCAAAAAGTAGTCCAGATGTGCATTTGCTTATGAAAATTGTTTATACAATTAACAGTTTTTGTCATTAAGAAAACTTTGATAACAAGAAATCTTTAAAAAAACATTTCTAGTCAATGCCACAAAACAATTAGGCAATCCATCAAAAACTTGTCAAAATGAGCATTTGTTTATAAACATTGTTTAAAGGATTAACAGTTTTGTCATTTTGAAAAATATGACAGCATGAAGTCTCTGGCAAAAGATTTCATGACATTCTGAGTTGATTCCGAAAAAAATTGACTCTATTAATGAAAAAATGTTCAAAATGTACATTTGTTTATAATAATTGTTTATATAATTAAGAATTTTTGTCATTATGAAAATTATGACAGCAAGGAGTCATTAAAAGACATTTATAGTTAATTCCGATTAAAATGAAGCCCATTCATGAAAAAATGGGTTAAACAGTGCATTTGTTTATCAAAATTGTTTAAGTATTTGTCAGACAGCAGATATGCTTAATTAAATGTAAGCGCACATTCATATATGTCATATTTAATACAAAAGCTATGGATTTGAAACATCTAATCATTGCGAATCATGAAAAAATTAGTTTTGCTCATTAGTTTGTTTATAACATTATAACCAATTTAATTCTTTTCCTGACCTATTGAACATTAGTTTGCGTTAGTAATTACACTGATTTATGACCTGTTTTAATGAATTTGGAAATCTTAAAATAAATTGTATCATTGAAAAAATAGACAAAAAAAGTTTAATCTGTGTTGTTAAATAAAAATGTTTGGTTTGGATGAAAACGGATATCTTAACTTCAGAATTTGACTTAACTGAAAGATAAATTTAACTTAGTTTTATTTTATCTTATAAGTTTTTTACTGCAATTTAAAATAAATATTAAAATTGCTACATCGGCTTACATACAATTTGAATTTTTAATTTAATCGACAATATATTTCATTTTGGATCTTTATATTTTGAAATTATGAAATTTTGAATACCTTTTTGAAAAAGGTCTATCTTGAAGATTTGAAATTCAATTTTCTCCCATTTTTGACATTTACAATTGGAGATTCACTAATTTGGAATGTTGGTAGTTTGAAATGATGTAATTTTTTTTTTTTTTGAATGTATAGTTTGATTTTGAAGACTTGCAATGGAAAATTCTTCAATTTTGAATATTTGCAATTGAAGACTCTTGAATATTTAATGTGTGAAATAGAAGATAACGAAATTTTGAATGTTTTTTAGATAGTTTAATTTTGAAGATTTAAAATTGAAATTTATTCAATTTCATAAATTTGAAATTTAAAATTCATCAATTTTTATGATTTTCAATTGTAGATTTAATAATCTGAAGTCTTCGCAGTTTCAAATGATGTAATTATGAACGCTTTTTCGAAATACGCAGTTCAACTTTGAAGATTTTCAAAAAAAAAATTCTTCAATTTTGAATATTGGCAATTTAAAACTTTTCAGTATTTAATATGTAAAATAGAAAATGATGCCATTTTGAATTTCTTTGGTATAGTTCAATTTTGAAGATTCAAAATGGAAGTTATTCAATTTTTAAGATTTATAATTAAAGAATTATTAATCTAGAATAATTATAGTTTAAAATGATGTTATTCAGAATGTTTTTTTGGGATAGTTCAATTTTTAAGAATTGCAATTGAATTTCTGGCAATTTTCAAGGTTTAAAATTAAAATTAATTCAATTTTATAAATATGAAAATAAAAAGTCTTTAATTTTTGAGATTGACAATTAAAGATTCATTGATTTGGAGTGTTTATACTTTAAAACAATTTAATTTTTAATGCTTTTTTTTGACTAATTTAACTTTTAATACTTAAAATTGAAAATTATTCAATTTTCAAGATTTAGAATCAAAATTTATTAATTTTGTAAATTTATAATTGAGAATTTTTTCATTTTTGAGATTTAAAATTGCAGATTCATTAATTTGAAATTTTAACAGTTTGAAATATTTTATTTTTTTATGCTTTTCTGGAATGGTTCAATTTTGAAGGTTTAAAATTGAAAATGATTCAATTTTGGATATGTAAAATTGCAAATAATTCAATTTTGTAGATTTGCAACTGAAAATTCTTCAATTTTTAAGAATCACAATTGAAGATTCATTAATTTGGATTATTTACAGTTTAAAATGATGTAGTTATGAATGCTTTTTTTGGAATGGTTCAATTTTAAAGGTTTAAAATTGAGAACGATTCAATTTTGAAGATGTAAAATTGAAAATCATTTAATTTTATAGATTTGCAATTAAAAATTCTTCAATTTTTGCGATTGACATTACTGTTCAAGTATAGTGAATATTTTTTTTAATCTAATGATTTTTCATTGACAATAGTAATTTTAGACCAAAAACACGAACATAACATGACAAAAAATTGTTCAAAATTGTAAATCTTCTTTTAAACCTAATGTGTATCTTTTTAAATAACCGATTCCCGGTCAAGAATGTTAACATAACCTGAAATTGTTGAAAAATTATCAACTTCCTTTGAAATCTATACCGATGTCTGGTGGAAAATGCAAGCATAACCTAAAATTGTTAAAAAATTATTTATCTGCTTTAAAATCCAATGATTTTTTTTAATAAATTGAAAATACGAATTCTGCAGAAAAAACATTAACATAACATAATGAATAATTGTTCTAAATTGTAAATCTTCTTTGGAATCTATATCGATATTTCAGGTGAAAACCGCAGTATTCAAATCTGTTTTGAAATCTAATGATTTTTTACTAAATATAGAGATTTCTTTTGTAAAATGCTAACATAACAAAAATTGCTAAAAAGTTGTGCATATTTTTATATTTTTTTTATTAAAAATACTAACTCCCGCTAAAAAACACTAACATAATCCAAAAGTGTTTAAAAGATTCTAAATCTTGTTCAAATCACAATAATTTCTGTTCGATAATACCAATTTTTTATGTAAAAAGCAAACGAAACCTAAAATTATTCAAAAATTATGATTCTTCATCGAAATCGAATGATTTTTTAATCCAAACTTCAATTTACAACGGAAAACACTAACTCAATTTAAAATTGTTCACGCCTGTGAATTTTATTATTTGAATAACCTATATTTGTTGAAGACTTATAAATATTATTTGAAATTTAATAGTTTTTTATTACAAATACTTAATCCCGACGAAATTGGTATTTCAGCTTGATATTTTTAAGTTTGTTATTTTAGAAATTGTAAGGTAGTCATAAGTAAGTTAGAAGTAAGTTAGAAATTGTTATTTCTAAGACAAAAAATTGTTCAGAATTATGAATATTGACCGAGTTCGTGTGAAAACTGAAAAATAAAAAAATAGTAAGCCTGAAACTTTTGAACAATTGTAAATCTTGTTCGAACTATAATTATTTTTGTTTTAAAATACCGGCAGTTCCTGGTGTGATACGCTAACGGAACCTCAAATTGTTAAAAAAATGTGTATCTTTGAAATCAAATTTTTTAAAATAAAAATGCCAATTTCTGGAGAAAAATACATAACCTCAAATTGTTAAAAATTGTAAATCTTATTTGAAATCTAAAGATTTATGGTTAAAAAAAACAATTACCGGCGTAGACGCCAAATAACATAACCTAAAATTGTTGGAAATAGCGAATCTTGTTGACGGATGTTGTTCAATGATTTTCGTTCAAAAATGCTAATTTTCGATGAAAGAAACTAACACAACCTACAATTTTCAAGAATTGTAAGGCTTCCTTCGAACTTTATGATTTTACATCAAAATTCTTCATAAAAAATAATAATTTTCGGCGAAAAGAACAAACATAAGACATATACTTTTAATAATTTATTAGATACTTTGGAAGATTTTATTCAACTGTGCAAGAGGTGAAAAGAGGTTAGAGTTCAGAATTACTTTATGGAAAATTCTGAGATAATAAAAAATTCCACAATATTCTTGAAAAGTCAAGAACATTCCAGAATTTACAGATAATTTAAAAAATACTTGTGTGAAAAAATTGCGTTTGCCATATGGGGCCCATGAGGGCAATCACTAAGGATCTAACATACGCTTCCCTTGTGGTTGCCCGTACGGCCGTCATCGAATATTTGAAATTTTAAAATTCAACTTCAAAGAAAATGTCATAAACATTTTTAACAGAAATGCATTTTTTAGAGAGAAGAAAAATTTCAAGCGTTGTCCATTTTTCGAAGATATTCTATCATGCTCTGAAATTTCGGGAATTTTCTGGAGTGTTTCGGACTTTCCTAGAATCTTTTGGCATATTCTGGAATATTTCAAAAGGTTTTGAGATTATTCTTGAATAATATAATGCGCTGAAATATTTTAGTCTAATCTGGGACTTATTATTTTATTAAATATTCTTCTATTTATAGAATGTTTTTTGAATTCTCGAATTTCCCTAATATTTGTAGACTATTCTGGAATGTTCTGGACTCTTCTAGAATATCCTGGAATGTTCTGATATTTATTCTGGATAATTCGAAAATATTCCATAATATTTTAGAACGTTTTGAAATGTTCCAGAAGGTTTTTCTTGTATTTAGGAATGTTCGGGTCATTACATTTTTGAAAAAGCGTATTTTTTGTGAGTCTGAACTAATCGAATATCAACCTATGGATTCTCCACATGGGCCCCTGATGGGGGCCAACACTCCAAGGAGGGCTACGCGGTGCTTTTTCTACACGGAAAAGAAAATTTAATAGAATTCCAGATCAGTCCAGAATTTTCTGTATTAATATAGAAAATTTCAAACGTTCTCGAATTTTCTAGAATATTCTATCATGCTCTGGAATTTCGGGTATTTTCTGGAACGTTTCGGACTTTTCTAGCAATTTTTGGAATGTTGTGAATTATTTAGACTTTTTTAGAATCTTCTGGCATATGGTATTCTGAAATATTGTGCAAGGTTTTGAGATTATTCTAGAAGTATATATTGCGCTGGAATATTCTGGACTAACCTGGGACTTATTATTTTTTTGAATATTTTTCTATTTCTAGAATGCTTTTTAAATTCTTGAATTTTCGTAATATTTCTAGACTATTCTGGAATGTTCTCTCCTTTTCTATGGTACTGTGGAACCTTCTAAAATGTTCCGGACTCTTCTAGAATATCCTAGAATGTTCTGATATTCATTCTGGAATATTCGGAAATATTCCGTAATATTCCGGAACGTTTTGGAATGTTCCAGTAAGTTTTTCGTGTATTCAGGAATGATCGAGTCATGATATTGTTAACAAAAATGCATTTTTTGTGAGTCTGAACTAATCGAACATCAATCTCTGGATTGTCCACATGGGCCCCTGACAGGGACCAACATTCAAAGGAGGACTAAACGGGGCTTTTTCAACCCAGGGGAAAAAATATTGAATTGAATTCCATATCAGTCTAGAATATTCTGTATTGATTTAGAAAATTTCAAACGTTCTCGATTTTTCTAGAATATTCTATCATGCTCTGGAATTTCGGGAATTTTCTGGAACGTTTCGAACTTTTCTAGCAATTCCTGGAATGTTGTGAATCATTTATACTTTTTAAGAATCTTTTGCCATATTCTGAAATATTCAAAATGTTTTGAGATCATTCTAGAAGTATATAATGCGCTGAAATATTTTAGTCTAATCTGGGACTTATCATTTTTTAAAAATATTCTTCTATTTCTAGAATGTTTTTTAAATTCTCGAATTTTCTTAATATTTGTAGACTATTCTGGAATGTTCTTTCTTTTTCTAGATTACTGTGGAATCTTCTGGAATGCTCTGGACTCTTTTAGAATATCCTGGAATGTTCTGATATTTATTCTGGAATATTCGGAAATATTCCATAATATTCTAGAACGTTTCGGAATGTTCTAGAAGGTCTTTTTTATTCGTGAATGTTCGGGTCATCAAATTGAAAGAAAAAAAAAGCATTTTTTGTAAGTCTGAACTAATTGAAAATCAACCTATGGGTTGTCCACATGGCCCCCTGATGGGGGCCAACATTACAAGGAGGGCTAAACGGGGCTTTTTCTACACGGAAAAAAAATGTTCAATTGAATTCCAGATCAGTCTAGAACATTCTGTATTGATTTAGAAAATTTCAAACATTCTTGATTTTATTAAATGACATCTTTGCTGGTTTTTTGAAAGACATCGTTTTTTTATTGACCCAAAGTATATAAAATTGTAAA
>JAUMHM010000003.1:4382822-4411148 GCA_032362435.1 Melikaiella ostensackeni | reverse complement strand
TTTCTGTGTGAGTCCTCTTGCCTCTCACGTTTTGGGGAGTTTTTTTGGTGGTAATCTCTGCGTCTCTAACAGTTTGGGGTACTTTTTGATATGAGTCTTCTTGCCTTTCACATTTCGGGGTGCTTTTTCTATGTGAGTTCCCTTGCCTCTCACGTTTTGGGGTGCTTTTTGATGTGAGTCCCCTTGCCTCTCACGCTTGGGGGAGTTTTTTTGGTGTTAATCTATTCGTCTCTAACAATTTGGGGTACTTTTTGATGTGAGTCTCCTTGCCTTTCACATTTCGAGGTGATTTTTCTATATGAGTACCCTTTGCCTACACAACAGGAAGAAAAAAGGGGGAGAAAAAATGAAGAGTCAACCAAAACCAACCTCACACTCTTCCTTTTCTCCGTCTTTTTTATACTACTAGGAACCAACATGTTTCGAAGCCAACTTAAACTTCCTCATCAGGGGTAATTTATATGAAAACAACAGATATAAAATTGAAAAATTGTTAGAAGAGAAAAACATTATTACCTGAAAGTGGAAAAAGATATAAATGATAGTAATTTGAGTTTTGGTACATATTTAATTCATTAATAAAAAATTTAAACTTTGAGATAGGCGAAAAGTTCTGCATACATCCCAAATTCAGATAATTTTTCATTCTTTAATTGGAAATTAATCCACACAGATTCCAAATTATGACACAAAACTAATGTCATTGTATCCAATTAAAGATTTCATCCCAAATTCTGTTATGTGTAGCAAGATCTCTTTTTAAATTATTAGCTTTGTTACCTTCTTTCTTAATAAATAGCAATTTCCATAAACTCTTTCTTATTTTGATTTCTTTCATGATATAAAATTTTAACATCATCTTAATTAATGTCATGCCCATGTGTGAGTATATGTTTTGTAAGGACCGAGTAATATCTTGCACTTCTATGAAAATTATTTTTATGGTCATCTTTTCGTGTTCTGAGTGATCTCTTTGTTTGCCCTATGTAAACAGCATCACATTGTCTACATTTATATTTGTAAATTACACATTGTTTTTCCAGTTTCTCATATACGTCTTCACCCAATGTATCAATCAAGTTGCTTCTGAATGGAATTCTATACATCGTATGTAACCCCAATTTTCCTAACACTGATTTCAAGTTACTTGAGATTTTTTTGAAATAAAATAGGACAATCGTATTGAACCTATTGTAATCCTGTACACTGTTTCTGTTCTGATTATTACATTTACTCTTAATTTGAACAATTGATTCGAATTAAAATTTAGTGTCCTTCCTGAAGAAATAGTTTTTCTGTGCCAATCAGTAATAATATAATTTTCATCAGTTTTTATTAAAGTCAATTCGAAAAAATTCAATCTACCTTCTGTTTCAATTTCAACAGTGAACTGTAATCTTGGATGCATACTATCAAATACATTGAGTAGGGTATCTACATTTTGTGCATATAAAGATAATACAGAATCATCCACATACTTTGCATAAAAGTGCAATTCAAAATAATTCTGTTGAAAACTTCATTCCAAATCTTCGATCACAATTTCAGCAATAATTGGAAACCAGACGAGCCTATCGGAGATCCAAATTTCTGTTTATAAAAAGTAGCATTGAATTCAGAATAAACGGAATTGAAAACATATTCAATAGCATAAAGAAATCGTTTTTCGCAATCTTAGTGTGAAGTTTGATCGTATCCCATCTATTTTCAATAGCAAGCTTAACTCTTTCATATGGAATGATAGGAAATATGGCTATTACATCAAAGGAGACAAGAATGTGATTTGATTGGTATTTCAACATTTTCGATTCATTTCATAAAGGCAGCAGTGTTTTAAATTGATCTTGCTAAAAGGGTAACTGATTCTTTGATAATTTCATTGAGAAGTTCTTCTAATTTTCTCGTGATGGGTGAACCTATTGTCGAAATAACCGGTCCTGAAGGAAATTCTGCTTTATGAGCTTTTACTAGTCCATAGGCAAGAGATAGATTTGTGTGAATTATGTCAATTTCGCACCTTTCGATATTGTTTCCCGAACATTTTTGAAGCCTTAATCTCTCTAGAATTTTAAATGTCCCTCTTCGAATCATTTTTGTAGGATAATTTGGAATAACTGCAAAACTATCTTTATCATTCAAAATATGCATCATTTCTTGATTATAAACATCTTCTACTATCCCAACCGTAATACTCCCTTTATCAGTATTAGTAATCAATGATTCAGGAGGACGTTCTAAAAAAAGTTTTGTTTCAAATACCTCCGCTTGATTCTTTTTATAATAAGGTTTGTGAAGCACCATTACTCAAAAATTCATTCGATAAACCCATAGATCTTGCTCTGAATTCTTGTACTTGGTTTTATGGTAATTTTGAAATATTAGCTTCAATGTCTATAATGATTTCAAGGAATTCAATATACTTTTTTTCACTATATTTTTTACTGAAGCCTTCACCCAACCTTAGAATGTTGATTACTTTTCGTGGAACCTCTACGTTTGAAATATTTAAAAACCATGGGTCGGATCGGTCTTGAAAAAGAGGTAAGTGAATATTTAGAGTCAATTTTTGTTTATCACCTTGGCTATTGAGAATCTTTTTAAATTTTTGTTCATGTTTTTCATTATTCTCAAAGGCTTTTTCATTGAATTGAGTTTCTCTTACAAGGCATTCTTTGTTGTAGTAATTTGGTACTTGTTTATTCAAATTATAAAGAGTCTCCTCAAAATTCTCATTCAGATAGTGTATTTTTGCATGGCAATCTTTTACAGCAAGATTCAAAATAGATTTTCTAAATTGATTGGTGGTCTCATTGAATGTCTCTTTGTTTCTTCTGTTATTGAAATGAAAGCAAACTTTCTTGTTGATATCAAGAATCTTTTTTGGAAAAGTCCCATAAATCTTACATTTTATCAAGAAATCTTTCTGGAATGCAGCTGATCTCAGTTTTCTACTGATTCAATAAAAATATTTGATATTTTTTACTGGTCCTCCAATAACCTCCATCTCATTACCCCAATTTTTATCAATTTCCGTGAAGTTCATACTACCAAAAATATTTCAAAGAGTTTATTTCTTTATATGTTTATTTATTTTTACTTCTCTTTGTGTCTTTTGGTGTTACTAAGGTAACTGATGAGGTCTCTTTTTTTGGGATGAGCCTGTTCGCGGATAAGTTTATTCGTGACAGAATAACTATTATCACAGTTTGTAACTGACAAGCAAAGCCATCATCTGTTTTTACCTTTTCTATTCTGAATAACAGTGCCTATGTCAATCGTTTACATTTCTGAGTCACTGCTCCTAGGTTATCCATAATATGGACAGACAATAACCGGGTTTGTTGGGCTTTTTTGTAACTTTTGTGCATGGTATGGAATGAAGGATAAGTGGACATTTGTTATGAATCATGCTCCAGTGCTTTCATTCTCAAGATCTGCTATTTATCATTGCGTGTCTCTTTACACTGAAGAAGTACCATCGTTCGTGAGAAGTACAAAGTATTGCCTGCCAGTCCGGTATCACTACTTTTTGTTGAGATTTGTTTTTGTAATTTTTGTAACGGAGGGTAATTGCTGTAACGTGAAGCAATATTTTTCATGTGTTTGTGATGAGTTATTCAAGCATGAGTTTTTTCCATATTGGTGGCTATATGAACAAAATGTTTTTTGTCCTGGTTATAATTTAAACGTCTACCCGACCAAGTAGATCTTTGATACTAGTTAGTTTCTTTAATTCTGTATCACTATTGAAGCCATTTAACGGTTTATCTTAAGGTAAAATAACTATTTGATTTTTCTAGTATTTGGACGCACTGATATAACTGATAGCTAGAAAAAGTAATAGAAACATATGTTTATAGATGGGGGATTCGAACTCGATAAAGGATCATCACTCGCTTTTGGGGTGTAGTTTGATAAATGGAAAAGATGCGTGTTTAACGTAACAACAGTAAATAATTGAATAAGTTTTCCGCAATGATAAGGGGTTAGGGTGTTTTACGCGACTTTTATCTGGCAATCGTAAAATTTAAAAATTCATCCAGCCTGCTTGCAGTTAATAATGCAGACTCGCGTGACTCGCTCGTAGAAATAACAGTCGCGTTCGCTCGCGTGGATTAATATTTGATTACCGACGTAAACGGGGTGTACTCACGTAGCATATTTGTCGCGACTTAGGCAGACATCTGACAGGAGCCCGGATCTTTTAAACATGGATAATTCAACATGACGAGGCTAAATTCAACTTCTAGACAGACAATTTTTATTACATCTTCCTGAAAGTAAATTGTTTGAAAGAATATTATTATACAATAAAAACTGAGAAGTTGCAATTTAAAAGACTTGAAGAGTAAAAATTTATATTTTATAAACACCAGCAAGCAAACACGCGCGCGATTATTATTCTGTCTCTTATTTCTTACCCATTTTTGAAATAAAAATGTAAGGTAGAAGTACCGTCTGTGACCACGTTTATGATCTGCAGAGTGGGCTGAAATACACCGAAAACAGGCCAAAATTTGAGATTCCGTCGGAATTGTATAAAGCTTGGTTCAACAGGGTTTTTGAGGCCGCTGATTTCAATTTTGACATCAAAAATTACACATTCAAAATGGAGGATTCAATATGGCGGTCAAAATTTTTACAGATTTGTCTAAAACTTGGTACAAGAGGGTTTTTAAGATCGCTAATTTTGATTTTCACTCAAAAGTTTGAAAGTGAAAATGGCGGATACAATAAGACGGCCAGAATTTGAAATTTTCTAAAGATTTGCCTAAAAATAGGTACAAGGGGGGTTTTAAGGTTGCTAATTTCGATTTTAATATCAAAAGTTACAAATTTAGGATGGCGGGCCCAATATGGAGGCCAGCTTTCCAAAATTTTCACAGATTCGCCTAAAAATTGATACAAGGGGGTTTTTAAGGACGATAATTTCGATTTTAACGTCAAGAGTTACAAATAAAAAATGGCGGAACCAATATGAATGCCAAAATTGAATTTCTTTTACAGATTTGCCTAAAACTTGGTGCAAGGGGATTTTTAAGGTCGCTAATTTCGATATTGACGTTAGAAGTTACAAACTGAAAATGGCGCATACAATATGGAGGCCAGCATTTTAAATTGTTTGCAGATTCGCCTAAGAATTAGTACAAAGGGGATTTTTGAAGTCGCTAATTTTGATTTTAACGTCAAAAGTTACAAATTCATAATGGCGGACCTAATATGGAAGCTAAAATTGAATTTATTTTACAGATTTGCCTAAAACTTGGTACAAGGGGGCTTTAAGAACACTAATTTCGATTTTGACGTCAAAAGTTACAAACTAAAAATGGTGGATACAATATGGCAGCCAGCATTTAAAATTTTTTTTAGCTTCACCTAAAAATTGGTACAAGGGGGTTTTTAAGGTCGCTTATTTCGACTTTGACGTTAAAAGTTACAAAATAAAATTGACCTATACAATATGGCGTCAGGCATTTAAATTTTTTTACAGATACACCTGAAAAATGGTACAAGGGGACTTTTAAGGTCGCATATTTCGATTTTGATGTTAAAAGTTTTAGAATAAAAATGGCGGATACAATATGGCGGCAAGCATTTAAAATTTTTTACAGATTCACCTAAAAATTGTTACAAGGAGGTTTTTAAGGTCGCTAATTCCGTATTTAACGTCAGTAGGTACAAATTTGAAATAACGGATCCAATCTGGTGGACAAAATAAATTTCTTCACATTTTTGCCTAAAAACTAGTGCAAGGAGTTTTGCAAGGTCACTTATTTCGATTTTGACGTAAGACGTTACAAATCAAAGATAGCGGATATAAATATGGCGGTCAAAATTATAATTTTTTACATATTTGCCCAAAATTTGGCACAAGGGAGTTTATGGGGACGTTAATTTCGATTTTGACGTCAAAAGTTACAAACTCAAAATGGCGGATCCAATATGTCAGCAAAAATTTTTTAACTTGCACATATTCGCCTAAAACGCGGTACGAGTTGGTTTTCAAGGTTTCGAATCAACAAAAACTGTTAACTATTTGAACATAATTATTTCTTAAATTCATCAAAATCACTGGAAAGAAGTTTGTCGTCGATTTTGTAAAAAAATTGAGTCTATTCATGAAATAAAGATAAAAATATTTATTTGTTTATGAGAATTGCTTAAATAATCAACGTTTTCTGTCAATTGGAAAAAAATGACAACAAGAAGTTATTTGCGAGACATTGTTAGTTGATTAATTAGAAAAAAAGAGAATATTTATGCAACAGAGATCGAAATGTGCATTTTTTAAAAGAAATTGTTTAAGTAATTAACAGACATTGAGAATTCAAAAAAATATGACAGCAAAAAGATACTAGTAAGACATTATTAGTCGATTTCGTAAAAAAAATTGAGTCTATTCATGGAAGAATGTTAAACATGGGCATTTGTTCAGATCAATTGTTTAAATAAATAAAAAATTAGATAAAATTACATGACAATATTATATGACAATATTTCATGCAAAAACCATAAATTTCTGTATAATTTTATACTGATTTAGAGCCTGTTTTATTGAATTTTAAAATCTTTAGGGAAGTGATAGGAAGCAACTAGTTCCTTTTATTTATTTACTGTAACTAGTTACATTTTTTTCAGTAACAGTAACTATAAAAATTGTTACTTTCTTAGTTACTTTCGATTGTAGTTCACAAGTCTTTTTTACGGCAATCACTCAACTTAATTGGTTATGCAACTATTTTTTTCATTTTCACTATCCAGATTGTGGCGGCAGATAGCCGTAGAGATTATTTTATAGCGCAATATGGGAAAATTTCAATTTTTCTCCCGCCCTGGAGCTCGAAATTTTCGAAAATCTATATGAAAAATTTTAGAGAGAAAAAAAAGTTAATTTCAGAGTTTAATATTTTTTTTGTTGAAAATTAATTTTCTTTACAAAAATGTTAACTATTTCAGTTGGAAATTCATCTTTTTGTTTGAAAATTCGAATATTATTTGTTGAGAATTAATTTTTTTCTTTGGTTGAAAATGTTATCATTTGCTTGAAAATTTAATTATTTTGTGAAAAATTTAACAATTTTGATAGAAAATCATTCTATTCGTTTGAAAATTCAATTTTTTTTTAAATTTTATTTTTGGGTTGACCTTGAATTCTGAGTAATTTCATCAAATTTGTTTCAATTCCCTCAAATTCCTCTAAAGTCACTCCAAATTTGACGATTTCAATAAATTTTCTTCAATTTACCTTGAATTTTTATGAATTTCATCGAATTCTACTCATCCCTCAAATTCCTCTGAGCTCATTTGAATTCAATTTTATTCATTGATTTCTCTTCAAACTTTATTTCAATTCACTTAAATTCTGTGGAATTTGCCCAGCATTCTGTTCACTCCCATTTCACTTAGTTCGATGGAAATTTTTTGATTTCTTAATTTTTGTGCAATTCACTCAAATTGTGATGAACTTCTTCGAAGTATTTTGAATCCCCTCAACTTCTTCTAAATTAACTCCAATTTTACTGAAATCAATGGGCTTTTTTTTACTTTTCTTGAATTCATTTTTATTTAACTTGAACTGTATTGAATTAATTCTAAATTCTCATGAATTTATCTTGTATCCGTTGAAATTCACCTGGAATTATTATAAATTTCATCGAATTATTTTGAAATATTTCGAATTCAGAAGAACTATGTCGTATTCTTAATGCATATTAGTCACTTTTAGTCAATTTCCGTAACTTTTTGGATTAGAAAATAATTACTTTTGGTCACTCTTTCGGTTTAAATAGGTCATGTTTTCACTTTTCCACGTAAATTATGTTGTAGCTCTCCTGGAAAATCCTTAAATTATTTATAAATCACTAAAAACCCCTTGAAATCTTCTGAGAGCACTTGAAACTTTTAGAAGTTGTGTAATATCCCCTGAAATATTTTGGAACCGATTGAAGACTTTCAAGAAATCGTTAAAATCTCTCTGAATTTCTTGAAGTCTTCTAAAATCAGGTAAAATCCATAATAATCCTCTGAAATCCTTTCACAGGCCATAATAAAGAAATTGAAATCCGTTGAAATATTTCGCTGTCATAACGATTACAAATTAGTTCAACGGTTGTAAGCAAACTCATTAATTTCGTAAGGATTTGGGGGGGGGGGATCTGGCAAATCTCATGAATCCTCATTTGGGGGGGGGGGGGTGAAGCATTTCTTACACAGGTCGCTTCTGTTCAATTACACTGGAACCTCCATTCAACGGCTTCCGATACACCGCCTTCCGAGAATTTCCCCTGACTGCATTCATTGATGAGGGGGTCCAAGGAGCCGAGAGAAAGGCGCTGTGAGCTCAGCAGAGTTTAGCAGTTCCGGAGCTTCATTACTTGAAAAGTTTTATCCTTTATGATGACAAAAATCTTCATTTGTACAAAATACAATTGATTAATATTACGTATTCCTACTGAAAATAGTTAACACGCCCTGAATGTTAGCGATATACAAATTCTTGGAACAGCTTCACGGCCATCACAATTCATACCAGAAACCGCCGTTAAATGGAGGTTTCAGTGTATACACATCATTTAATTATTTCATATATTCATTTTTTTACTATGTATTATTTCATATCACATACGTCGGATAAATAAAGTGTCGAAAAGTTAAACATTCTTTAAATCTTATATTACATTTTGTGATATAGGAAAAATAAGAAACGATCTACTGCGGCCTCGATGACGTAATTGGTTAACGCTCCACTCGTGAAAAGTGGCGTTCCCTGGTTCAAATACAGGCCGAGGTAGATTTTTTCTCGTTTCTCCAAAAAATGTAATATTACGGCCAGTAGACAGTAAACTTTCCATCAACTTCAATTAAACATTTCATCTGGCCAAAACCAATAACATATATATATATATATATATATATATAATTTGAATGTGGGAATAATAATAGAAATTTTATAGGGCGAGAGAGATGCAAGTCTTGCGTCCCACTGTGACATAGGAGAAATTAGAAACGATCTACTGCGGCCTCGGTGGCGTAATTGGTTAACGCTCCACTCGTGAAAAGTCGCATTCCCGGGTTCAAATCCGGGCCGAGGTGGATTTTTTGTCGTTTCTCCTAAAAATGTAATATTACGACCAGTAGACAGTCAACTTTTCATCAATTTCAATTAAACATTTCATCTGGCCAAAACCAATAACATCAATATATATATATATATAATTTGAATGTTGGAATAATGATAGGAATTTTATAGGGCGAAAGAGATGCAAGTCTTGAGTTCCCCTGTGATATAGGAGAAATAAGAAACAATCTACTCGGCCTCGGTGGCGTAATTGGTTAACGCTCCACTCGTGAAAAGTGGCGTTCCCAGTTCAAATCCGGGCCGAGGTAGATTTTTTCTCGTTTCTCCAAAAAATGTAATATTACGGCCAGTAGACAGTCAACTTTCCATCAATTTTAATTGAAATTTCATCTGGCCAAAATCAATAACATAAATATATATATTCTTGAAATCTGGCGTACACCATTCATGAAATCTTATGAAATACCTGGAAATTTTCGCAATCCTTTGAAATCCAGTGAATTCTCTTGGAAAATTCGTAAATACCTTAACGAATTTTCAAATCGTGAGAAAATTTCTTGTAATCCTTTGAATTACACGAATATCGCGCATAATCTCTTGAAATCCATTGAAAACGATGTAGTGCCCTGAGAATCCCTTGAACTCCTATAAGAACTATGGAAATTTCTTTAAATTCTTCAAGATTTCGTGAAATATTTTGAAATCCTTGAAATTGAAATCCTTCAAAATTCCTTGGAATCCCGTGATTTTTCCTAATTTTCTGAAATCCCGTAAAATTTCTTGCGATCCCTTCGAATCCTTTTTTTTAAGTGCGAAAATCGTTCTCAAATCCTTAGAATCCATGAAAATCCGTCGAAATCCCTTGAAATCCGTGATTTCTTTTGAAAGATTCTGAAATCTCGTAAAATCTCGTGGAATCCTTTAGACTCCCTGAAAATCCTTTGCGTTCCGCGGAATCGATCTTAAATCCTTGAAATCCCAAAAAATCTGTCGAAATCCTTCGGTATCTTTTGAAAACCTCAAAAATCCTTTGAAATACCGTGATTTCTTAAAAATATTTTCACATCTCTTAAGGTCTCTTGCAATCCCTCAAAATCCTTCTGTAATCCACGGAAATCATTATTAAATCCTCAAAATCCCTAACAATTGTCGAAATCCTTCGGTTTCTCTTTAAAACCTTTAAATCCTTCAAAATCCAGTGATATCTTTAAAATATTTTGAAATCTCTTAAAATGCCTTGCAATCCCTTGATATCCTTCTTTTATCCGCAGAAATCGTTCTTAAATCCTTAAAATCTCTAAAAATCTGGCGAAATCCTTCGGAATCCAGTGATTTCTTTTGTAGGCTTTCGAAATCCCGTGATTTCCTTGAAATATTTTGGAATCTCTCAAAATCTCGTGGAATCCTTTGCAATCCCTCGAAATCCTTTGGAATCCGCGGAAATCGTTCTTAAATCACTTAAAATCCCTGAAAATCTATCGAAATCATTCGGTATCTCTTGACAACCCTTAAAATCCTTTAAAATTTCGTGATTTCTTTTCAATATTTCAGTGTTTTTCAAAATCTCTTGCAATTCCTCAAAATCCTTCTTTTATTTGCGAGAATCGTTGTTGAATGCTCAAAATCCCTTGAAATGCGGCGAATCCCTTTGAAAACTCCTGATTTCATTTGAAAGACTTCGAAATGTCCCAAAATCACGTGCAATCATTTAGAATCCATTAAAATCCTCTGTTGTCTGCATAAATCGTTCTCAAATCCTTAGTGATTTCTTTTGAACGATTCTGAAATCTCATAAAATCTCGTGGAATCCTTAAGAATCTCTAAAAATCCTTTGCGTTCCGCGGAATCGATCTTAAATCCTTGAAATCCCAAAAAATCTGTCGAAATCCTTCGGTATCTCTTGAAATCCTCAAAAATCCTTTGAAATACCGTGATTTCTTGAAAATATTTTCAAATCTTTCAAAGTCTCTTGCAAACCCTTAAAATCCTTCTTTAGTCCACGGAAGTCGTTCTTAAGTCCTTGAAATGCCTAAAAATTTGGCGAAACCCCTTGCAGTCCCGTGATTTCTTTTCAAAGATTTCGAAATCTCTAAAATCCCGTGGAATCATTTAGAATCCCTAAAAATCCTTCGTAATCCACGGAACTTGTTCTTAAAGTCTTCAAATCCCTGGAAATTTGGCGAAATCCTTCTGTATATTTCCAAATCTCGTTAAATCTCTAGAAATCACATTGAACTCCTCAAATTTTCTTGAAACCTTGTAAAATCTCTCTACAAAATTGAGATTCTCTCTGAAATAGTACTAGGTAATTTCTTCAAATTCTTTCAATATTTCAAAATCACTTGAAATTTGTGAAACCTCATGTAATGCTTCAGAATTGTTTGAAATCCCCTAAAACTTTGTAAATCTTTTGAAATTTTTTGAAATCCTTTCAAATCAATGGAAATCTTTTAAATCACTGGAAATCTTTCAAATCTTTTGAAATCTCGTTTTTAGTAAAAATAATTGATATATTTTTGGTATATTGAGACAAAATATAACATCTTACGTAACAGGGGGGGGGGGGGGTCACAAAATTCCAGCGAATCTTCGCGAAACTGGAAACGGTGGTCAAAACGTTCTAAAATCATCCTCACCCAATTAATGGACGTCCCCTAAAGCAATTTTACGAAATCAAGCACGTACATTAACCCTCAAAGGACCTATGTGTCGGTAAGTGTCGGTCACAGGAATTTGCAGCTATGAATCAGGATAATATTATGAGGAGTTCAAATTTATGAAAATGAAAGTCGGGCGAGGAATTTTAAATAAGAAATTTTGAAATTCGTAGAGCAGGTGTGAACGTCGACGATTATCCTCTCAATTGGTGACGCTTCGGTAGAGAACAGTCAGTCCCGTAGGAACGGTTTATTTAAGCGTCGTCCGCTTTAACAGACCATCTCCCTTGTGGCGTAGCATAACAACATGCAGATTGGCTCAACGAAATTAGAAAGATAGATAGATGCAAATTTACCCACCACCGCCGAACCAACGACCAACAGGAGAGCAAGGACAACTATTCTTTTATTAGAAAAGTGAAACTTTAATTTCTAAAGAAGGTAAGTTCAATTCAAATTTATTATGTGATTTTCTTAATTATTCTTCTATTTCTGAAATTATTATTCGATTCTGAAATGTTCCAGACGAGGGGTCGATGCTTCTTTATTTGTTTATACTCCCTCCCTTTTACGGAACTAAGTCTTTACATGACTCAAACTTAAACGATTAAAGGGTATGAAAAGCATACTTCATACGATGTGTATGCTATGAATGATGAAAGTTTTCTTTCTTCATCAATATTCAAATCTAAAAGATTAACAAATAATTGTAACAATGAAGAGCATGAGTAGGTAATGGAGATTCTTAAACAAATTACAGAAAAATTCAAAAACTCTCTCAATAATTCGGAAGAAGTTTTACTTTTAACACTTGCACTAAATTCTTGGGGTGGCAGAAGATTGGTTGAAGAATTCGGGACCTCTGGATGCCAGACTTGGAAAGCGAAATAACTGGTAGCAGAAAACTGTATTTCAACATCGCCTAACCCAAAAAAAGGTGGAGCCCGAGCCCACGAAACAGAGAGTTTGGGAAAGATTTTTACCTCAATGACGAAAACAGTCGTATGATGCCCGGAAAAAAAGATTTCGTCCCAATTAAAAAAAATGATGGCTCCCTCGAGCACAATCAAAAGAAGTTAATTCTGTGCAATCTTTCGGAATCATACAGAAATTTAAAAAATCAGTACCCTCAAATTAAAATCAGTTTTTTAAAATTCTCTCAACTAAGACCTTGTCAATGCGTACTCGATGGAGCTAGTGGAACTCATAATGTTTGTGTGTGTGTGTTCACTACGAAAACGTTAATCTAATGCTTGTCGCCGTAAAAATAAAAGAAGTCACCAGTGATACTGAGTCTCCTATTGTAACACATCATGACGCTTTCAAAAGAACTCATATGCAGCAGTCCTAGTCCAGAATGCTACCTTGATGAATGCAAATCATACCTCAGTACAGGTGCTCTCAAAGATTTTTTGACATCGGTTTTTGCAGATCACTCTATTGATAGGATAGAATATCAACGTTGGCAACAAACTGAAAGGAGCACCTGAGGTACTGAGATTACTGATGCAGAAGATTTTGCAGAAGAACTTGTCGAGCGTCTATTTAAATTGAAGTCTCATTCGTTTATAGCTGAGCAGCAGTCCTCTTCCTTTGAACATCTGAAAAATAGCTTAAAAGTAGGAGAATTTCTCATTCTATGCGATTTTCCTGAAAACTATGAATTCGTAGAGCAAAATGCCGCACAGTCATTTCATTTGAACAATGATCAGGTCACGATCTTAACAACTGTCATTTGTTACAAAGGCAGCAATGAATTAAAACATCGCAGTCTAGTCCTTTAATCTGTCAACTTAAGTAACGACACTATATCTGTTTACGAATTTCAGAAAGTTATAACCAAATACCTGAAAGAAAATTTCAGACCAACAAAAATGATTTACTTCAGCGATGGTGCAGCACAACATTTCAAAAACAAGTACAATTTTGCAAATCTGCTGCATCATGAAGCAGTTTTCGGTACTCAGGCGGAATGGCACTTTCACTGCTGGAAACCTTGAAATTCGATTCGATTCTGCAAAAACTGTGCCAGGCACACAGACATATCATTATTTTGTACCGTCTTCAGAATCGACTCTGATTTTGAGCAAGTATTCGTTATGTCCACAGTATAAAATTTTTCCGAAGGGAAAGATCCCAAAAAGATCGCGAAGAGAAGAGCAAAGTGAACGTTAAATTGAATAAAGAATCATTTTTTAAGGTAAAACGAGAGAGTCAAGAGGAACCGCACCAAAAAGTACCCCAAAACGTGAGAGGCAAGGGGATTCAAATTAAAAAGCACCCCGAAATTTGAAAGGCAAGGAGGCTCACATCAAAAAGCACACCAAATTGTTAGAGGCGAAGAGATTAACATAAAAAACTCCCCAAAACGTGAAAGGCAAGGGAACTCACACCCAAAAGCACGCCAAAACGTGAGAGGCAAGGGGACTCACAAAGGAAAAGCACCATGAAATGTGGAATGCAAGGAGACTCACATAAAAGAGCACACCAAATTGTTATAGGCGAAGAGATTAACATAAAAAACTTCCCAAAACGTGAAAGGCAAGGGGACTCACACCCGAAAGCACCCCAAAACGTGAAAGGCAAGGGGACTCACAAAGGAAAAGCACCCTGAAATGTGTAATGCAAGGAGACTCACATCAAAAGCACCCCAAATTGTCGAATGCGAAGAGATTAACACCGAAAAAACCTCCCAAAACGTGAAAGGCAAGGGGACTCACACCATAAAGCACCCCAAAACGTGAGCGGCAGGGGGACTCTTCAGAAACCATCTCGAAATGTAACAGGCGAGAGGAACCGTCCACATAAATCGTTTCTCATTTTATTATTAACTACCGGTTTCTTACAATGGAACCGTATTGAAAATATAATTTAGAAAATATCTAGACCATTTCTCAGCTACATAAAAGCGAGAATAAAATAAAATATCTGTTACACGTTAACAGAAAAATTATTTTTATCAAGTATTAGAACCACTGAGACACTCTAGCACACCTAGTTGCGCTGTGGCTAGTTGGCGCGGGTCACCCGCGCTGGTGCGGCCTCATATAACTCCACAAATGCTTTCCATCCCATATTCGTTTTAGGATGTTTTTCACGACAAAAAATCAAGTTTTCTTCCTAGCCTAATTTTAAAAAAATCGAAAATGCCGCATTTAGAGAAAACTCAGAAACGCTTTTAAGAATGAAAAATTGAGGTAAAATAATTTTTTTTTCTAGAGTGATTATTTTTATTGTAAGCCCTGTTAAATGAGCTTTCGAAAAGCCTAATGAAAAAGTTAAATTAGGTAAGGGTATCAGGAGTCTTGCACAATTGAAAGTTGGCGGTCGGGGTGAATCATCGAAAATTTGGGCCCCTGTATCTTGACAAGCCGTTGTACTAGGTGCGCCCCCTTTACAGAATTCAAAGAGGTCCACTAGCACTACAATCTGGCGGAGTTTCGCATCTCTCTTCGTCCCATTTCAAACGCCCAATGTTACCCCTTTTCTCTTTGTCCATAATCTCCCGGAGACACGCTTCAGCAATCTTGCTTCCTCTCCGCCTCTCAGTTTCTCTTCAAAATTCCAGGATCTTTTCAATTGTTTGACCACCATTTCCTCTCATCCTATTTCTCCCCTCAGAATATAATTTAGGCAGCCTCAAATCACCCCCACGACCCATCTCAGAAATCTCTCATGCAAACTTTCCTCAGATTTATGCTCCTTCCATCCCCAAATTCCCATTCCATAATTTGAGACTGACCCCACTATCATGTCGAACATCCACACTCTCATCCTCCCTAAGCACTGCCGCGTAAATTTCATAGTCGACTGACATGAATTTAATACTTCTATATTCTTCTACATTTTTTCCTCTCTTTCCTTAACCAACGGCACCATCAGCCCTGTCTTCCATTACTCCGGCCACCCTTCGCCTCTCCAAACCTTACTGAAAATCCTCCACATATCTTCTTTCACCCCTCCACTACCATATTCCAGTGCTTCGTTCTCTAAGCCAACCTCACATGTTGCCTTGTTTCTTTTCAGACTCGCAATTGCCTCACTCACCTCTTCCCTACTAATCTCGTCTCCACTGTCCTTGTCTCCCGCTACCACCTTTCTTCCTTCACCCTTAACTCTATTTTCCACGCCCTCTAGTAGTCTCGTGAAATACTCCATCCACTCGTCCATCCCGATCTCCTCATTTATTCCCTTCCTTCCTCCTCTTTCCCGATTTATCATTTCCCATTCCCACCCTTCCTTTACCGCTTTCTCGACCTCTTGCATGTACCTTTCCTTCTTCTTCTGTTTTCCTTTCTCTGAACATTCTTACGTGTACTCCTTCCCCACAGAGCGCAATTTTCAAAAAAGCCTAGTCTTTTCTTCTTCGTGTCCACCGAGATTTTTTTTGGATAAAGTTCCGTAAATGTTGGACCTCCGGTTTTTTTGAAACTATCTACACTTATGTATTTTGACGCGCTGATTTCGAATTTGGTAGTGAAAATTGGTGCGACTTTAATCTCCATGACGAGAGCCATTATAAAAACGATGAAAAACATAGTATTCCACATTTATCTCAGTAAATACAAAAAATTTCGTGAAATATTTCAGACAAAAGATGTAGATCTCATAAAAAGCATATATTTTCGGCTCAATCTATTTTCAGCCTATGTTTCATTGTTTTTGAGATGTTCGAAGTTACAGTCACAGGGGTGCCTTCCCTTCTCCCACAAGACATTGAAAAGTGGTAGCGGTGTGATTTAAATTATTACTGTGACCAGTCACAGTGGCGCCTTCCCGCCCCCATGAGACATAGGAAAGGAGTGGCAGTTTGACCTAAATTATTTCAGTGACCAGTCACAGGGGTGCCTTTCTGCCCTCCACGAGACTTTCGAAAGGAGTAGGGATGTGACCTACATTATTTATGTGACCAGTCGCAGGGGTAACTTTTCGCTAGTGATGGGACATCGACATCAAAACATCGGAAACATCAATGTTTTCGTTTCAATACATCGATGTTCAACATCGATTGTCTACCTTTCAATATATCGATAGCCGGACATTGCTTGAACTTTTTCCTATTTTTTTGTTGAAACTCGTTCCTTTTTCTATAAGGCGCTAAGTCTTCCAAAGGATATCCAATGTTTTCCACTACTAAAATCAGTTCTTATATGCTTATAAATCCGATATTCATTCAAAACAATAAATATTTAAACATTGATGTCTTACAACGATATATCAATGTTCGATTGTGGATATCGATGTTTTTTTTCGATGTATCAATATTTTCAAATTTTGACTTTTTCGTTTCGATACCCCACCACTATTTCCCGCTCCCAAATGCTCGAAAACAACAAAGACGCACCCGACAGCGCGAACGCTGAAGAAAGACCCAACCCCTATCGTACCCCACCTTGTTACAACTCCGAAAATTTGTCAATCTCTTTCTGAAAAACTATCATCTTTACAGTGAAAATCAATGAAACATAAAATATGCATTTCGATGAGATCCACAATTTTCATCTGAAATATTTTTCAAACTTCCCATTATGTATAGAAATGAATAGAAAAAACCATATTTTTATGAGTTTTTGATTGGTTTTTGTGATGAAAATCAAATTTGTGCTAATTTTTACTATTATATTCGTAATCAGCGCGTTAAAATACGTAAGTATACGTAGTTTCGAAAAAATCGGAGGTCCGACGTTTTCGGAACTACACCATTCTTTTTAAATTAAATTAACTCGATATATTTTTTACGGAGGATTTGATATTTTCGATGAATATAGCGTTCATTAATATAATCGAGTAAGTGATTTATTTTATATTAATCATTCAATTTGTGTTAAAAAATGGTAGAAATTTTGCTGGTACTTTTCTAATTTTGTTTTTGAAAAATCTGATTTCTGAGACAATAAATTGTAATAATAAAATTTCTCAATAATTACTGATGGGAATGTGACTATCAAAGAAAGTAATTAATTTTTTCAAATTGGAAATATTAATTAACATCTCGGACTTCAGAAGCCACGACAATTGGCAAGCCGTCTTATAACAAAATTCGCGGTTGCAAGTTGAAGTGTACTTATACCCTTGGCGATTAATCTTCCTTGCGAGACAGGGTAGCACCCAGCGCTGCAAATCGACCAAATTCAGAACTAATATTCGCAATGCGCATGCGCGGCTGAAAAAGCATTTGTGGCAGGAAATTTAAATCAGTCCCCCACACAGTTTGAAAGTGATATCAGTCACAGCTTACAGAATCTAATTGAAATTGAAAAATTTAAAATTATCAGCTACCTGTGTTCAAAAATATTTACGTATTGATTGAAAAATATTCTATTGACTGAGAGAATTACTAATAGTAGTTATTCGCCTGACAGTAATGGTTAGTTATAGGAATAAAAAAATAACTTTTTCTATTCAATTAATTAAATGATTATATTGATTCAATTGCATTTTATCAGGAGAACATATATTAGCTGTTGATTTAATTTCAATACTGTGCTCATTTCAAACGTATGATTTTTGAATCATGAAAAATTCGGAAGATTCAAAGAAGAAATTTTAATTCAGTAAACCTATTTCGCTTTAACTAAATGAAAAATGAAATATGATTTGAGAAACTGATCTGGTGGAAATCGTCAATAAGTAGTGTAAATATAAATACCAGTTCTTCCTGAAATCATTTTTGTACAACAAATGGAATCACCCGACAAGAAAAATGAGACAAATATTATCTGAATGCAGAAATGATTATCTGTTTAAGAATAATAGATACGTACATCAATTTTTGTCTTCAATTTGAACTAAATTTGAGAAAAGGAGTGTTTTATATTATAAGATATTAAGCTATGCTTCAAAAATTATTTATGTTATCTTGAATGAGTCGCTGTTGCCTTTTTGATCGAGCCCACATCTGGCATAATGTGACCCCAGTCGGGCAATAGTATATATTGATAGTATATATTTTTTACAGGTGGTATATATTAATAATTTTAGGTTTAAAGAGCATATCTAACAATGTGAAAAATGTGAAAAAATCTAGTGACACCTTAGAATATATAAAAATTAATGTTGTTGAACATGTGTAATATATTTCCACCCGTAAATAAATGAAACCATTGCGTTAATTGTCCGTTTTTTATTTCTGTATGTTACAAGATTTGAAACGGGCAACGTGGCAGGAAAAGAATACAATTTTTTGGTCATACAGGGTGTTTCTTTTGTCTTGAGACATCGAAATATCTCAAAAAATATACGATTCGCGCCAGATGACGCTGCATTGGCAAAAATGGCATTGTTGACTGTTCAAGAAATGCGCTTCCGAACAAAAAATGAAAAAGACGTGTTAATTGTTTTCAGGAGAGCTATTCAATTGTAATCAATTTAATTTTTTACCCCCCTTTCATCTGCCTGGAAAGGGGGTTAAAGTGGAGTAGAAAAATCAGAAAGCTAAATTTTATTTTTAAAAAGCAAGCTCCTTATTTTGACTCCAAGTATGTAAGCAGTCAATGAAATAATTACTTTTAGCGCTACCCAGGAACAACAGCGTAAACACAGGAGTTGCCTGTTCCTTTTGGGGTGCTTTTTTCGGTGAGTCCCCTCGCCTCTCACCATAGGGGTGCTTAGTTCCGGTGAATCCCCTTGCCTCTCATCATCGGGGTGCTTGTTTTCGGTGAGTCCCCTTGCCTCTCACCATCGGGGCGCTTCTTTTCGGTGAGTCCCTTTGCCTCTTACAATTGAGGTGCTTGTTTTCGATGAACATTTTACGAGTACATTAAGTGCTTAAAATGGTGTCCTCCCACTTCGATGCACTTGTTGGATGCGCTGTAAGTTTCAGTCCAGTATCATTTGTTTTGAGATGAGGAAAAGACGTATTGTGCAATGAGTGTAGCCTTCGCGAGTCAGTTCGAAGCTGCGTTTCTATTCAAGCATCCGAATGGACCCAAAATGACTTTTAAGTGGCTGCGCGCTAGAATGAGAAAGTCAAAGGACTTTGTGAGGAAGTGGGTGAAGCGGTATAAAGAAGTAGGATACGATGACAATTTTCCAGACAGGGGTAAGACGCGTGTGACCACGAAAACAGAGGATAAGATGATTATCAAGCTTTTTGAGAAGCACCCCACCTATAATTTGCGGCAAGCCCAAAAAGTTTTGTTTGTGTAACCAGTGGAAAAAGGAAAATGGGATCACTGTATTGAAGTGGCCCTCACAATTCCCAGATGCAAATCCCATAGAAAAGGTGTGGTCTACAATAAAGCAGAAGCTTCGGGAAAATCGTGTCTTCAACATCAAACAGCTGACTCGACACCTGCGTGATATTTGGATATCCTTACGCTGCACTATGGACAAAGGTTTGGTGAAAAGCATGCCCCGACGCTGCCAAGCTATAATCGACAATCATGAGGATTGAACGCCATATTAGGTAAACGTATCACAGTTCAAATACTTTTTCTTGAACCTTTGATGCTGATTTTTATAAATATATTTTTCTTTAAGAGAAATCGTGACGACGCTCTTGCTGAACTCATCATCTAAGATTCCATATACAACCCAAACGAACGTAAGCAACACAATGAACCCAAACACACCAACTCGTACGAATCAACCTTAACAAACCGACACTTTGTCTTCTTCATCTTCCGTTTGGAAGCGCATTCCTTGAACAGTCAACAATGTCATTTTTCGCCAACACAGCGCCATCTGGCGCGAATCGAAGAAAAAATTTCAAGTAAAACTTACATATTTTTTGATGAAGAGCCTGAATCTGCAATAAAAAATATAGGTTCCCATTTGGATTTTAAAGTTATCCCCCTTCCGCCCCAGGAGATGGGGTGTGGCGTAAATTTTTGCGGGGTCGCTTTTCCCCCTCGAAAACAAAAAGTTTTTAATGCAGACACTTTTTCGTTGGATGCGTCTTCCTTGAGATATTTCCATGTCTTAAAATAAAAAAAACACCCTGTATATCTGATATTGTTCTAGGACCACGCTTTATTATTCACATTTTGAGAACATCTTATATTTCTCATCCATATTAATATCATAATTCATTATGTTGGGTACACATATTTGCATAATCAAGTAAAGTCACACAGGCAAAGTGAATAATAACGATTTTCATTGTCTCTAGATACGCGTAGATATAACGATAGAGAACTCAAGACTGGTTTCATCGTGATCTTACATCTGCGCCATATATATCTGCTGACATTATAGCTGCGCAGTAGATACATGGTGATCTTACACCTGCGCAGTAGATACCCGCTTAACTTATACCTTGTCAATGAAATTTATAAGAATTCCAGGCGAATTTTAAGGAATTCAGAATAAATTCATGAAAATTCATGTTGAATTTAGTTGAATTAAAAAGAACGCAAAAAATTTTTATTGATTCCAACAAAATTTTGAAAATCCGAAAATTTTCATCGAATTGAGTAGAATGGGATCGAACAGAATTCAAGAAAATTGAAATATTATGAACAATGAACTGAATAGGATTCGAATGAATTTAGAGGAATTTGAGAAAAATGTGGAAAATTTGATGAAATCCATGAAAATTCAATGTAAATTGAAAAAGATATCAACTGAATGGAAAACAGTTTAAAAGCATTTTAAAAACTCATTGAAATCATTAAATTTGATGTTAATTTGAAAAAATTTAGGGGAATTCGAACAAATTTGATGAAATGCCTGGAGATTCAAGGTGAGATTAAGAGACTTCAGTGTGAATCAAGAGAAAAAAATTTAAAAATTTCATTGAATACAGTAGAATTGAGTGAATTTAGAAGAATTTACAAAAATTCAGGAAGAATTATACAAAAATCAAGAGAATTCCAAAGAACTTCAAAAAATTCAAGCTAAATTGATGAGAATCCGAGAAGAATTCTAAATGAATTCAACTGAACGAAAAAAAATGTAATTAAAAAAATTTCAAGAAATCCAATGTTTTCAGTATAATTGGATGGAATTTGTAAGAATTCAAGGAAATTCAAGAGAATTTGACGAAATTCATACAAATTCAAGGTAAATTTGAAAGGAGTCCGGGTGAATGGAACAGCATGTTTATAATCTAGAAAAGTTTAATTAAATATAGATAAATAGGTATGAAAAGAATAAGTGAATACGAATCTATAAAAATCATGAGAATTCAAGGTGAAATTGAAAGACTTTAGGGCGAATTCATTGGATTTCAAGGATATTGCAAAGAATTCAGGATGAATTCAAAATAATTCAAGAAAATTCAGAAATAGGTATAAACCTGAATTCAATAGCGCTTAACACTAGGGTTCTCTTTTTTAATGTATTGAAAGGAGTGAATTTACCTTGAGAGAGTGACTAAAGAGTGATTTGAAAAAAATGACTAAGAGTGACTATGTAGCAGCGCTGAGATTTTCAGAGGATTCCCAGGGATTGCAAAATATTTTAAAAGATTACGACGGGATTCGAAGGTTTCAAGTAATTTCAACAAGTTAAAAAAATGATGGGGCATTTGAATCATTTCCAAAAAATTCATGGGATTTTCACAAGGTTTAAAAATTTTTCAACTAATTATGACGGATTAAAATTTTTTTGAACTTTTCCAAATATTTGAAATTATTCGATGGAATTTAATGAGGTTTCAAATAAATTATATGATTTCAAAAACTTTCAGAAGATTTGAAGGTATTTCAAGAAGTTTTGTGAGGTTTGAAAGTTTTCGAAAGAATTCACGAGTGGTCAAACCCTAATTTATTACTAAGGCATAAGTATTTTGAGATAAACAAATATTTAACTGTGTATCATTTTTATAGAGTTTGTGGCCAGTGAACCGTTAGAACCCAGTTTCTGATAAATCGATATATTTTGAGTATCAGAACTGTGAAATTTTCTTTAGTTATGTGAAATTATATCCAATTACATACATTTTATTGAATCATGTATTGAATTCTGACAGTAACCATTGAATTCTCTTAGGCTTTACTCCATATAGCACACTTCCCGAGAAAACCTGGTGTTTTTTTGGGACTTGGTCTAAGTGGCCGAGAAAAAAAACCAGTTGTGTCCTAGGTTTAGACCTGTACTGATACAAATGGTGATTCTTGTTTTCAACTTGAACTAAATTTAAGTTAATTTTTTATTCGAACTTCGCCAACATTCTCTTTTGCGCTGATTACCATTAGACGAAAAGCTCCTGCGAAAATTATAATTTCATAAATATTGCTTCATTTTCAAGACGAATGTCTTATAATCATTACCTTCAGTTTCAAAATGGCATGACTTTTCCAGCTTTTGCAAGTCTACTCTTGAAAAAAAGTGCAGATTTGTAATTCAATATAATTTAAAGGCATTGTCGCGCGTTGTCTGGCTCAAAATTTTCATTTTTGTTTCTTTTCTTGTATCTTGTAAATGCTATAACTCTCACAATTTTCTTTCTATCGAAAAAAGTCGAAATGGTAGATTGTTCGACTTTTTGAGTACTACGAAAAGCCGTACATGGAATTTGCAGATCTTAAAAGAGTGATCTGAAAATTTTTCAAAATTCTTCAACTTTTTGAGTTTTTGTCCAAAATAGCTGGCCAATGAACCTGTCCTTCATTTTAGGACACTAAAGGAGTACACCGAAAGCCAATCCAATCGGTCTATTCTTTAGAAAGTTATCATGCTCACAAACTAAAAATCTACAGACACACAGACAGGCAGACAGACTGACAGACAGGCACATTTGTAAAAATATGTTTTCCGGGTTCACGGGGTCTCCAAGAGACATTTGACAAAAACAGGGTTGACAAAAACTTGTTTGGTTTGGTTTCGTGAAAGAATTAAGTTGTTCTTTTTTAAGTGAGATTAAATCCTATTCCTCTAATAGATAAACCATAGTATATTAAATTTGTAGTGGATAATTTTGAATCCTTTTTCAATTTCCCTTTTCTTCCTAACAATAAATGACATAGCACACTTCTTTAGAATATAATCCAGATATGAACGGGAATTAGACTTGAGAGAGAACAGTTTCCCAAATTATGCAGGAAATCATAAAAAAAGTTTCGTTAGTCAGCATATTTACGGTTTCAAATTACGACCTGTCTGTTATTTTCACGTTATGAATGGACACTCCACCTCATAACGAATTAGCTGCTCAATTTGGATATGATTTTACACTTATGAAATGAATTTCTCGCATCAAGTTGTAGTTGAGTGTATACTTTTAACAATGAATAATACAAATAATAATGTAGCCTTCTGCTGACGAAAGGCATGTTCTTGGAAAAGTTTCAGGCGATGAATGGAGATTAGGTGCTTGGAATGCTAAACGTGTAAATGATCTTAAGGGAAAGGAATCACGGGATACAATGCGCGTAAGGAAGCTAGATATTTTGTCTGTACCGGAAACAAAAAAGAAGGGATGTCGAGTAAGAAACATAGAGAATGGATTCAAACTTTGGTCAAGAGTAGACAATGAATCATATGGTTCCCAAGAAGTCGGTCTGATAATTAATAAGAGAGCAAAGCAACATGTCAAAGAGTATAAATGTGTATCACATAGTTTCCTATGGGTAAGAATGAAAGTGGGAATCAGAAGACTATTTATCATAGCGTGCTGCGCTCCAGTTAATGGTGACAAGAGAGATGTAAAAGATACCTTCTGGGACTCGTTAAATGATTCACTAGGGACTTGCGATCCTGACGAAAGAATAATACTACTTGGAGATATAAATGGATGGGTTGGTGTGCATCGCGAAGGTACCGACAGGGTACTGGGCCATTTCGGAAACCCAAAAACAAACGGTAACGGAGATAAATTGGTTAGCTTGTGCTTGGAAAAAGGCTTGTTTATTACGTACACTTCGTTCAGACATTAGAAGATCCACATGTATACTTGGTGCAGGGGCGAAAGTCACAGAATGATTGACTTTGTTGTAGCGGATGAGAGAATGAGAGGGCTTGTAAGGGATACAAGGGTTATGAGAGGCTCTGAGTGCGGAACGGATCACTACCTGTTAGTTTCAAAAATGTGTCTGAGTCAAGGGTGGAGGAGAAGAAAAAGTAATAATAAGCCAAAGCAGATGCGAATTAGAATTGAGAATTTTCAGAAACCAGAAGTACAATTGGTATATCGCGAAAAGCTCAATGAGTATTTAGAACATCATGAAGAAGACTGGAAGACTAAATTGAACAATGAAAATGTAGAGGGTGCATGGATAATACTACAGAATAGCATCTGCAAGAGTGCATCTGAAGTCTGCGGTACTGCTGCTGTACGAAGAAAGGCTGGAGATGCTTGGTGGAATGATGAAAACCGCATGGTTGTCAACGAAGAGAAGCAAGCATACTCGAGAACATTGAATAGTAAAGGTCTTAGCGATGAGGAGTGGACTAGATTAGAAAATGGTTACAGGGATGAAAAGAGAAAAGCCAAGATACTAGTCAAAGAAAGCAAGGATAAAATCAAAGTGGTAGAAGATGAAAGAATGCAAAATAACTTCGAAGGAAATAAATTATTTTGGAAATGGGTTGAGAAGATTAGAAAATGAAGTTCCAGCATTAAGGTAGTCGGAATCGAGAATGCTGCGATTATTATCGTCCCAATCTACAAGGGAAAGGGTGATGAGGGTAACTGTGCTAATTATGAAGCGATTAGCCTACTAAGTACAGTGGGCAAAATATTTACCAAAATACTGATGGAAAAGGTCACGGGAATAACTCAAGAAAGGATCTGGGAAGTTCAATGTGAATTTATGTCAGGGAGATCATGTGCGGCTCAAATATTTAGCTTGAGAGATCATAGAAAAGTGTTTTCTGTGCATTTGTTGATCTTGAAAAATCTTCCGATAAGGTGGATCGATCTGAACTTTGGGGAGTCCTGGAAAAATATGGAGTGAATGGTTGGCTTCTAAGAGCATTCGAAGCAATATACAATGATAGTTACGTGAGTGTATGAATCAATGGACAATTGAGCGATTGGTTTCATATAAAGCAGGGCGTTAGGCAAGGCTGTGTTATGTCCTCCTGGCTGTTTGATATATACATGGATAAATGTCTAAGAATAGCCCTCGTAGACAAAGAAGGTGTTGGGACAGTAAAAGTACGTGGAGTGGCGTTTGCAGATGATAAGATTGTTACAGCGGAATCAGCCGACGATTTGCAGAGAATGATGAGCAGACAGGAAACCAGCATGGAGAGTATGAATCTTATCGTCCCAATCTACAACAGAAAGGGTGATGAAGGCGACTCTGCTAATTATTGAGCGATTAGCCTACTAAGTACCGTGGGCAAAATATTTACCAAAATACTGATTGAGAAGATCATGGAAACAACTAAAGAAGGGATCTGAGAAGTTCAATGTGGATTTATGCCAGGGAGATCATATACGGATCAAATATTCAGCTTGAGACAGATCAGAGAAAAGAGTTTGAGAGTGAAAAAAAGGGTTTTCTGTGAATTCGTTGATCTTGAAAAAGCTTTCGATGAAGTTACCTGGATGTTTGATATATACATGGATAAATGTCTGAGAATGGCCCTCGTAGACGAAGAAGGTGTTGGGACAGTAAAAGTACGTGAAGTGGCGTTTGCAGATGATAAGATTGTTATAGCGGAATCAGATATTTGAAGATATCCTAAATTCCACACAGGATAATTTTAGTATTCGCTCTATTTTTTTCTACGCCTATGACACGTATGTCTCACTATCTTTATATTCTTTATTCGCAATAAAAAGTATTTCTCACAACCGTGAGATGGGTGACCACATGGTACGGTGGAATCACGATGAAGGGCTGGCGAAACCCTCGTGAGTATCAAGGATACGGAGCGACCCAAGAAGGACAGCTTTCCGCATCCATTTCGCTAGTGCCTTGGCATTTTTCTGGCATGCGGGTATGGCTTCTGGGTTATGAAGCAGTGATGGTTTCGCACCTCCGAGAGCACCGATGACAAAGACAATCACTTTAGCCTAATATTCTTTGTACGCTCCTCGCAGCTCCCGTATAAGGTCTCGATACCTCTCCCTCTTTTCCTTCTCCGTGACTGTAATGTTGGCGTCGGCCGAAGCCGAGAATTCGATAAGGAACATCGTTCGTTTCTTTTTTTCAAGGAGCACCATGTCAGTCCTCGAGTGAGCAACCTTCAGCCTGAAGTCAAAGTTTCAGTAAATTTTACATAACTCATTTTCGACGATTGACTCTATCTCTCTGGGAGCGTTCGGCAGGGCAGGATCGCGGTTAACACCATAAGAGCGACAAAGATGGTAATAAAGCACTCTAAGGGTCGAATTGTGCCTGTGGACATACGTCGTTCCCGCGTGAGTGAGGCACCCGGATAGTATGTGCCATAGGTGCTGAGAATGTGCATGACACGCTCTGCACCTATCGCTAAGAACTTCTTCACGTAAGATACGGCTACGGTATACCAAAGTGGAAATGACACTTCATCGATAAGGACTGATCTTTTCCATTTCCGTAAAAGTTTCCGTGCATTTTCTTGTCGTGGAGCTGTTCGAGGTAGTTGTTCACCTCTGCCTTCTTTACTCGGTCTTTGAGGAGTGAGGCATCTAGATGAAGTAATGCACCTCCTCACTTCTGATGTTAAGGTCCAGGCCAAAAATCTCGGCCGTCTGCTCCACGGCTTTGTAGAGAAACGCTTCTTTGCCAATCATCTCGTGGTTTCTGACCATTTTCAGGAGAGTATCTTTTTCATTCGCCACGGTATGAGTTGTATCCAAGGTAATTCGGTCATGAAGACACTGGATATTTAGAAGTTCGCGTCCGCCTCTACGGCGTGGGATGTATAAGCGATGAACGGACGAGTTGATATTCAAGCGCTTCTGCATAAGCTTGACCTTACGTGTGGGGATATCGAGGGGCGTGAGCTCATGCTTCGTCCATTAAACCACCTCGAATGAATACAGTAGAACCGGGACGGCAAGCATGTTAATTGCAGATATCTTGTTCAACGCCGACAGACTGAAAGACCAAATCTGTCGAAGGAGATGCTTGTATCTGCTTCGGAGAGCCTCATTTACTGATGTTATATCCGAAATCCGGCTTTTCGGCACGCCTAGGTACAGGTAGGTCTCTTCAGCGCGAAGGTGTCTAATAGCACTTCTGCCCACGAGTTCAGTGTCATCGCTAACGCTAGCAAGTTGTCCTGGCTTCAAATGAATCTTGGCACACTTGTCCAATCCAAAGTGCATACCAATTTCTCGCGTGTACCCCTCGACGATCTTAAGAGCATCTTTGAGATGCTGCATTCCGGAAGCATAGATCTTCAAGTCATCCATATAAAATATATGAGTGACCTTATGCTCGCGATTATTAGGTACGCCGCAGGGGTATCCACGAGAATTGCGTAGCGCGAGAGATAATGGCGAATGTGTGATGCAAAAGAGAAGAGGGCTCATGGTGTCACCCTGAAAGACGCCCTTCTGAAAAGTGACGCTCTTAGTTGTCACACGATGTTTTCCAGATAAGATAGTAAATCTGGTTTTCCAAAGGGGAAATCAGTCTCTCTATGTATCCCACTATGTGTGGATGAACCTTCAAGCTTTCCAACAGATAGATGATGAGTCTATGGGAGGTTGAATCGAAAGCTTTCTGGTAATCAATCCAGGCCATCGACAGATTGCGATTGTAG
>JAUMHM010000003.1:4364270-4381094 GCA_032362435.1 Melikaiella ostensackeni | reverse complement strand
CTGGAGGCATTTTAAATCAGTATTTTACTCGTAATATTTCATCTTATGCAAAACATAAGCCGATGAATTCACGGGATAATTTTAAAAGATTGTAAGACATTTTAAAAGATTCCAAAGAATATCCACGCATTTTAGAGGATTTTGTAGGACTTTAAGCGATTTACCGGAATTTCAAAGTATTTCCGAATATTTTAAAGGACCTCGAGGCATTTTCAATCAGTATTTTACTCGTAATATTTCATCTTATGCAAAACATAAGCCGATGAATTCGCGGGATGTTTTTAAAGGATTTTAAGACATTTTAAAAGATTTCAAAGTTTATCCACGTATTTTAGAGAATTTTGTAGGATTTCAAGTGATTTACCGGAATTTCAAAGTATTTCCGAATTGTTTAAAGGATTACAAGTGATTTTAAATCAGTATTTTACTTTCAATATTCATATAATTTAATAATAATTTTTTAAATTTAATAATAATTAATATAATATATTACTCTTGATATTTATTCTAAATTACCGAGAAGTTTTGGGAATTAGTGTAAAGTTTTCGGAAACTTACGGAAAGTTTGGGAAATCTACGGAAATTCGCGGAAACTTTCGACAATTGATGGAAACTCGGGAAATTTCGAGGAATTTTGGAATGTACTGAATCTTGCGTAAATATATGTCATGAACGGTTTTACAAATGGAACTTTTAAAAGGAAAATTAAGGGAAGTTCAGGAGCTTCTTAATTTTTGATTCACCGTTGAGTACTCTTGTCACATATGCATTGAATAGTCTTTTTTCATCTTCGTGACCAAACTGCACGAGACTGGTGCCCTCCTCAGTATGCAACATAAACCGATCATAACTCCTTTGGTTCTGGCTTGGTTTTCATACTTTCCTTTGCATGGCCGAAGTTTGGTGGGACTGACGCTATGAATGGATACTTCACCTCTTAACAATTTAGCTGCTTACTTTGGATGTGATTTTATACTCGTGAAATGAATTTCTCGCATCAAGGCGTAGTTGGGTTTATACTTTAACAATGAAGAATACAAATAATATTGTAGCCTCGGATAGGATTGACGCTTCGACTGACGAAAGGCATGTTCTCGTAAAAGTTTCAGACGATGAATGGAGATTAGGTGTTTCGAATGCTAGAGGTGTAAATGACCTTAAGGAAAAGGAACTGCGGGATACAATGTGCGTGAGAAAGCTGGATACACTGAAAGTCCCTAGTAAGTCAGTCAGCAATATGTTATTTCGAGAACTTCGTAGGAGGATCGGAGGTGCAAGGTGTGCAGAGAGCGGAATAATTTCGTCAGTTCGCACGATCCGGACTTCGCTCGATTCACTTTTAGTGTCTACGTTATGTGTTACTAAAATGTCGCAGGAAAACAAGAGGCAGCGTTTATCCTTCAAAACAAACAAACATTTTAAAAAATTTAACAAAATATTTTCTAATGCGATCGAAAATGACATAGAAATGGTTCATACGGACCTGATTATTGACATTGGAGTCGGTCCGCTACATGTCCAAGGCCATTTTAGGCAAGAACCAAAGTTGGACTTATATGGAACTTTCAGTGTATTTTATGTGTACCGGAAACAAAGAAGAAGGGATGTCAAGTATGAAACATGGACAACGGACTCAAACTTTGGTCAGGAGTAAATAATGAATCATATGGGACCCAAGGAGTCGATCTGATTATGAATGAGACACCAAAACAACATGTCAAAAAGTATGAATGTGTATCACCCAGATTACTCTGGTTTAAAATGAAAGTGGGAATCGGGAGACTATTTATCATAGCGTGCTACGCTCCAGTTGATGATGAAAAGAGAGATGCAAAAGATACTTTCTGGGACTCGTTCAATGATATACTAGGGACTTGCGATCCTGGCGAAAGAATAATTCTACTTGGAGATATAAATGGCTGGGTTGGTGTGCAACGCAAAGGTACCGACAGGGTACTGGGTCATTTCGGAGACCGAAAAACGAATGGTAACGGGGAGGAGAAGAAGAATTAATAATAAGCCGAAGCGGACGCGATTTACAATGAAAAATTCGCAGAAACCAGAAGCACAATTGGTGTTCGTAAAAAGCTGAATAAATACTTGGAACATCATGAAGAAGACTGGAAGACTGAATTGAACAATTAAAATGTAGAGGGTGCATGAATGATACTCCGGAATAGGATCTTCAAGAGTGCATCTGAAGTGTGTGGTACTGCGACAGTAGGAAGCAAGGCTGGAGATGCTTGATGGAATGATGAAATTCATGTGGCTGTCAAAGAGAAAAAAAAAGCATACTGGAGAACAGCAAATAGTAAAGATCCCAGCGATGAGGAGAGGACTAGATTAGAAAATAGTTACAGGGATGAAAAAGCCAAGATACTAGTCAAAGAATGCAAGAATGAAATCAAAGCGGAAGAAGATAAAAGAAATGCAAAATGACTTTGAAGGAAATAAGAAATTATTTTGGGAATCGGTTAAGAAGATTAGGAAAGGAAGTTCTAGCACTGAGGTAGTCGGCATCAAAAATGCTGATGATGAAATGGTATGGGATTCGGACAAAGTGAAAGACTGTATGAGAGATTTTTTCAAGAGATTGTTAAGTAGTGCATTCAGTGTACGTCAAACATAAGGGAATTCAAGTAGCATACGTATTTTTCAGTCAAACATAATGCAATTCAATTAGTACACGTATTTTTTCTGTCAGACAAAGAGGGTATCAAGTATTATACGTGGTTTAAGATCACATATAAGGAGTCCTAATCAGTATCTTGAGTTTTAAGTTGGGCATACACAATAAAAAAAGGATCTTTTTTGTTCCAGAGCACTTTGCTCCAGGGATCATTCGACTTTCAAGATCATAATGATCTGTTCATTCGGATCATTTTGATTTGTTTCCAGGGTCATCTGTCGGACTAAACAAAATGGCCGCAAGTTTTTGGCGCGGGTGTCACAACCTAAATATTTTGTCTAAACAAGCGTAAGTAACAACTACACTTGACAGGAGGTGAATTTTACTTTCATTTTATAATTTTCTCCATGTTAGCTCATCACTTGAGTAATAATTTGTCAAAGAATGCGCCTTTTCGCCGTTTTCGAGAAAACCCACTTCGAAATATTCGCTACGCAAATAAAGTTTGGCAAAAATGCTTTCGATCGGCTGATAGCTCAGGTAGCAGCATTTCGGCTTCATAGCCTGAAAGTTGCGTGTTCGATTCTCGCTGCCTATACTTTTTAAATGAACAAGGTTTTTTTGAACAAAAAATTGTATTTTCAATCAGAATTTCCAAACAGAACACTGGCTCAATAAATAAATATTTGTACACCATTGAATTTTATTTATAATATTGTGTTTCATTTGTTGTTATTCATGTGAAAAAACTTGAAAGAAATATATTCTATACTAGGGAGCAAATATTTCTTGGATAAGCGACTCTTCTCTTTGAACTTTTCATTTGAATACCGTCGCTCATATTTTTCATTTTAAACATAATTGGAAAACATAATGAAAGGATTATTAACTTTGATATAAAATAAATTTCTTCGCGGAAAACAGGACAAAGTTAAAGAAACTCTGTTTTCCATGCAAAAAAGGAATGAAAAAGTTATTATTTGTATATTTTTTGAACATCATCGAAGGAAATTATATTTATGAACATTTTAATAAATGAGAAATACAAAAGTGTAGGCAGCGAGAATCGATCACGCAAACTTCCGGCTATAAAGCCGAAACGCCACTGCTTGAGCTACCGACCGATCCGCAGCGTTTTTCGCCAAACTGTATTTGGCCTGTGGCGAATATTTCAAAGTCCTTTTTTTTGGAAACGGCGAAAAAGTGCATATTACTGCTGTGGTAAATAAATACTCAGTTAATGAGCTTTCATTAGAAAAATTGTGAGCCCAAACGCAATTTACAGTCTGAACAAAAGAGATGTCAATTAGTGTGTGTAGTTTACAGCCGGAGAAAAAGATGTCATGTGTACATCGTATCAAAAAATTAAAAAATTTCAACTATTCTATTACATCTGAAATTTTTTGTACACATAGTATTTGCAATGAAATTTATATTAATTCATAAGCAAACTAATGAATAAAAGTATATTTTTCGTGATTCGCAATGATTAACTATTTGAAATCCATATCTTTTGTATGAAATATGACATACATTAATGTGTGCTTACAATTAGTTAAAAATATATGTTGCTGATCAATTATTCAAACAAGTTTTATGAACAAATGCACATTTTGACCATTTTTATCATAAATAGGCTTCACTTTTTTGCGAAATCAGCTCGAAATTTCTTGCCGAAGACTTCTTGCTTTCGCATTTTGCATGGTGAAAAATTCTGTTAATTTTTCAAACCATTTATATAAATAAATCCACGTTTTCACTATTTCTAGAAAAATAGACTACATTTTTTTGCAAAAACAACGAACCATCTAGGTAAAGACTCCTTGCTGTCACATTTTCCAAAGTGACAAAAACTGTTTATTCTTCGAACAAATTTTCTAAACAAATGCAAATTTTGACCATATTTTTATGAATAGGCTTGGTTTGTTTGCGAAATCAACTCAAAATGTTTAACTGAAAACTCCTTACTGTCATACTTCATCATAATGATAAGAACTGTAAATTATTTGAACAATTTTCATAAACAAATGCACACTTTGCCCATATTTACATGAATAGGCTTGACTTTCTTTGCGGAATCAACTCGAAATGTTCTACCAGTAAATCCTTGCTGTCATATTTTTCACAATGACAAAAACTGTTAAGTAAATGAACAATTCTTATGAACAAATGTACATTTTGACTACTTTTTGATGGATAGGCTTCTTTTTTTGTTTGCGAAATCAACTCGAAATGTCTTGCTAAGGACTCATTGGTGTCATATTTTTTAAAGTGACAAAAATTATTCACTATATAAACAATTTTCCAAATTAAGTCACATTTTGGCCATTATTTCATGAACAGTCTTAATTTGTGTTTAAAGAATTAACAACTTTTGTCAATTTGAAATATATGACAGCAAGGCGTCTTTGGCAAGACGTTTTAAGTTGATTCCACAAACAGAAATGAAGCCTGTTCACAACAAATTAGTCAAAATGTGTATTTTCTCATACAAATTGTTAATAAAATGAACAGTTTTTGTATCTATAAAAACATGACAGCAAGAAGTCTTTGGCCAGATATTTCTAGTTGATTTCGAAAAAAATAAAGCCCATTCATGAAAAAATGGTAAAAATGTGCCTGTGTTTATGAAAATTGTTTAGATAATTAACAGTTTTCGTCATTATGAAAAATATGGAAGCAAGGAGTCTTTGTCGAGACATTTCGAGTCGATTTCGCAAAAAAATCAAGCCTGTTCAGGAAACAATGGTCAAAGTGTGCATTTGCTTATCAAAATTGTTTAAATAATTACCAGTTTTTATCACTATGTAAAATATGTCTGCAAGGTGTCTCCAACAAGATATTTTATAGAAAAGTAGTCAAAATGTGCACTTTCAAATGAAAATAGTTTAAATAATTGGTAAACAGCAATTATTATGAACTAACTGTAGATGCACATTAATAAAGGTACAGGTATGTCATATTTCATACAAAAGCTATGGATTTAAAATAGCTGAGCATTGCAAATCATGGAAAAATGACTTTTGCTCATTAGTTTTCTTATTACTTATTTTTAATAACTTATTTTTAATAAGTTATTACATTAATTTATGACCTGTTTTAATAAATTTGGAACCATAAAAAAACTAAACGTGTATCTCCGTTTTCGAAACTAGAAATTAAGTCTTATAATAGAACCAAACAAGCTTCACATTTCTCGTCTTCAGCTATCAAAAACTGATCCTTCACATAGTCAGATAAAAATTATTTTCCAAATTTTCTACTTGCGGAAGACCACCGTAAGAAAACTAACCGTGTATCTCTGTTTTTGCACCTAGTAATTAAATTTTATAATAGAACCAAACAAGTTTCACATTTCTAGTCTTCGGCTACCGAGAACTAGTCCGTTTCGTTCTAAATCACGTAAATGTCTTTTTCATACAAACAGAATTATTTGTCTACATTATTAGATGAAGTTAGTCGGATAAAGATAATTTTTTTGCAAACAGATTCCTGTTGAGGGGAATGAAAGTGAAAAGTTAAAAGTTTCCAACCAGTTTGAGTAGTTTACAATCGCGAATATTTCAAATGAAAAAGATTACTTTTGAAATCGGCTGAAATTGAACAATCAAAAAATGTATTGTTTGAAACACTCAAACTGTTCAAACTTGAAAAATAAATAAGTATAAGTTTACCTAAATTATTTTTTGAAGAATTTATCCAATCAATATGTTTTTTGTAAATACTACTTATCATGATTTTTTCTGAATTATTTTATTCAGAAAAACTTCAATTTAAAAACTTTTCAAATCAAAATAAATAAAAAACATTACCTCTCAGCTGGAAGAACTGTAAGGATGCAAAGCCAAGGTAAAGTCATCGTTGTTGAACAAAAGATTGAATCTTTCTGCAGAAACACTGCATTGACAAAATTCCCTTTCCTGAAAGATCACTTATATATTTTCATTTAACATTTATTTAGTTTATTACTACTTTTCAAAATATTCCTATCCTCTTAACCCAGGTGAGCCTTGACGGGCATGACACATTAAGGTGTAGTGCTATTAATCACGCTAGCGAAATTAGGCTGGACACCTAAAACTCAGGGCAGATGTAGCCACTCCTTTTGGCTCCTTAGGGCGCACATTGTCCAGCATTTTATATTATTCATGGCGATGAGACATTCGTTGAGAATCCAAGCATGCATGTGGAGGTTATTTTTCCACGCATGCGCCAAGCTTAGCCAGTACAGTGGGACCTCGCTCGCGTCGCACTCGTTTGTGTCGCAGTCGCCTTCGTGTCATGGTTACGTGACTCCTTAAAACCTAGCTCGTGTCGCGGAAATTACGTCAAAAATTGGCGCGCGCACTGCAGGCCAGTGCTGTGCTGTCTTATGGTGTCTAGTACATTTCAGTGATATGTGGTTTATGAATTAAATTTATCAATATTTATGTACCCCCCCTAGGGGCTGTTGCACCTTGTAGTTGGTTGGGTGGCTTGAGCGTGCAGGGCAAGGGGATCAAACGACCCTCGGCCTGCATGAATATGGATATGAATGATAGGATCCCTTTAAACGAGCTCTCTGGCGAGTTGGCATGGATGATTGTAGTACGGTAAAAGGGTGAAAGAGCTTAGCTAACGCGGGTATTGCTGGATCCCTTGGTCAAGGTTCCTCCCGGACCGACCTCAGCTTGGAATCGAGACGGGAATGACCTACGGCCCGCATTGCGGAACAAAAAATTCAAAGATAGAAGAAGGAAGAAAGGTGGAGGAGGGTGGCAATTGGTTGGGTCCGAATAGGCCTAACAAAACCCTTTCCACTTCATTTGTTTCTCCAGCCAGCCAAACTCAGGCGGCGGTTGTGGCCCCAGCTCTCTTGGGAGCTGAGAAATCGATGGTCCCTCTACGTGAGGCTATGGAGAGGAGAGCGACCAAGGAGTCCTCCCACAAAAAGTAAGGTATCAACGATCCTCTGGAAAGGAAACTCAGAAGGTAAGCGCAGCAGGATAAAATGGCGGCCGCTGGTGCGGCAACATCAGCAACAACAATTTCGACAACCAGCACGGTGGCCCTGAAACGAAGGAGGGGCTCAGAAGACACCCCACCGGGGACGCTGAGCCTACAAAAAGGCATGAGCCAGCCCAGCTGCCGGCGAACAGTGAGTCGTCGGCGGCTGGACTGACAGCTGCCCAGAGGACTAACCCCCTGACAATGGTGGTGACGGCATCGACCTATTGGGACTCGATGCTCCCTGCGGAGCAGTTCGAGCTCTTCAGGGAGGCGATTTGAAGGGCGTTTGAAAGAGTTTTCTCAAATAAATGGCTAAAATTTGAGACCTCCTTCTGTAGGGGTGAGGTGTTCATATTTTTTGCAGCCGACCAGCTTAGATTGGCTACAGAACACTGGCTAAGCAAGGCCCTGGAAAAGTGCAAATCTCAAAGTGGGTGGGGTTGAATTGTTCTAAAGGATGTTGAGAGTTGTGGCGTGGATTCCAGGTAAAGTGGAAGATCCATCTGTGGTCTTTCAGCGCCTGAAGGGATTCAACCCTTTACTGAAGACATCGTCCTGGCAAATCGTCAGGCATGACCGGCCCCAGGAGGAGGGCCCCCCGAGGACTAATGCAATTCCTAGTTGTGCAGCATCCTGAGTCCCAGACGAGGGCTTTCGCGCTTCAACAACAACAAGCCCCAAGTAAGTGAACTTCAGGGTTGCTGGTCATGGGCAGGACGAGTCAGTAGGGACGGCAGGAGATTGGAGGCAGACGTAAATAGCTGTTTCCGGTCTAACCATTACCAAAATTAACTTGCATCACAGGAAAGGCGCCTCTGCGCTTCTGCAGAGGGGGATGGCTGTGAGGCACACATGTACCTCACTAATTCGAGAACATTGTTTAGTCAGAGATACCATAAGGGAATTAGGGGGGGCTTGTTTTCGTTACAAGGACCTTAAGGCGGCCAAACCAAAGGCCTGCATTCTTGCGGAAGGAATCAACGTTGTTCCGCTGCTGGAACTGTGTTCGAGGGATCTGATGGTGATATCCACAGAACTCAGAGGAATCTGGAAGCTATTCATAGGATCAGCCTACTTTCCGTATAACAGCGAAACCATCCCACCAGAGGAAGTACGTACACTGGTAAAATACTGCGAGGTAAGAGGTCTCCCACCATTGTTGGTGTGCGATGCTAACTCCCACAATGCATTGTGGGGTAGAACAGACACCAACTGAAGAGGGAATGACTCATTGGAATATTTCGTATTTATTGATTCAGATATTCTCAACACGAGGAGTACCCTGACGTTTCACAACTCGGTCAGAAAAGAGGTCATTGACATGACGATCAGTATCCTACTGAATTAAGGAGTGCACTCTCAAAGGTGCTCGAGTCAATTAGGGATGTGGAACCTCAGAGATGACCGACAAAACTTTTACGGAGGCCATCAAATCATCTACTTATGAAAGAAATTGTCTACTCACAAGAATCCGAAATGCAGGGAAGAAACACTGGTGGAACGGGAAGCTCGAAAAGCTTCGCAAAGAAACCAGGGAGAGGTTCAGACGTGCCAGCATTGGCAAAACAAAAGAATTATGGACCTCATTTACGACAATGAGGGATGATTACAGGGGCGCAATACGTGCGGCCAAGCAAGAAAGCTTGACCAACTTTTGCACAGACATTGAGAAAGGGGCAAAGGCGGCTAGACTGGACAAGCTGCTCTCTCAAAATCCGGATGCTTTTTTCGGCACTCTAAAATTGCCTGACGGAGGATACTCAGTGTCGGACGAAGAGACCCTGACACACCTGATCAAGGCACATTTTCCGGGTTTTATAAGGTCTGGGAAAAAGGAAATGACATCTCGAGGGCATCTAAAGTCGCCTGTGGCTCAACTGGGTCTGCAATTGCGGCCAGCCCACAAGATTGTTACTTCTTCCAGGGTCAGGTGGGCCCGGAAGTCTTTCAGCCCATACAAGTCTCCTAGTCTGGATGGCATATACACGATCTTCTTATAGAAGGCTGGGGATTTCATCATAGGGCCGCTGGTGAGATTTTCTAGGGCTAGTCTGACACTGAGATATGTCCCGACGGCATAGAGAGGCACGAAAGTGGTTGTCATTCTGAAAGCAGGCAGGATCAGTTATACTCCACCCTAGAATTTCCCTTTCATTAACTTTACATCATTCCTACTAAAAACGGTGGAAAGACCTGTGGACAGATACATCCGTGACAAGGTCTTTTTAAGTAAGCCTCTACACGAGGAGCAACACGCCGACAGGGCTGGTCACTCAACCGAAACTGCCCTAAGCGGAGCACTAAACCTAATCGAAGGACAGCAGACACTGAGGTGGATCTATTCTGCAATCCTGCGACCCAGGCTAACTTATGCGGCGGTGGTCTGGTGGAGCAGAGTCGAACTGTAAACTGTAAAATCTCGACTGGAAGAAATCAGGGGACTGATTCTAAAAGGTGTCACTGATGTCTTGAAGTTGACACCTACGGTGGCATTGGGGACACTAACAGGGTTGGAGCCCATCTATTTTACCATCAAGGCAATAGCTGCGAAGGCAGCCTGGAGAATGAACATGGAAAACGGCCGGACGATCTCGACAGAACGGCGGATCCGACCCGATATCGCGAGTAGGCTGACCTTGAACGTGATCAAGGACAAAACGCCTATTCGCTACCTCTTCGACAAGAAGTATCGAATCAGCCTATCCACGAAAGAGGAATGGGCTAACGACGAGGCATATTTAACTGGTGATGGAGACAATTGGTTCACAGCTGGCTCCAAAAACAAGAAGAAAGCAGGAGCCGGTGTCTATCGCAGAAGGAATGGAATGCTGTTCTAAATCGCGATGGAGTCCTATGCCACAGTCCTACAAACTGAGATCATAGTCATGCTCCAGTATGCCTATGAGGCACAGGAGTATGGCAATAGGAGAAATATCCGCATTTGCTCAGACAGCAGGGCTGCTATAGTGTCCTTGGATGGAACAACGACCATGTCGTTACTAGTATTGGAGTGCTCTGAGGCACTGAACAATCTAGTGACGGAAAACCGAGACAATCTACTTTGGATCCCTGGACACAGTGGCATTAAAGATGATGAAATTTCAGACAGGCTGGCAAAACAAGAAGTAAAAAAAAACTTCACTGGCCCCGTTTCAGTCGTAGGCATTTCCAGTAGGTTGGCTGATGAAGAAATTAACATCTGGCTGACCGAGGAACATCAGAAGGAGTGGAATTAGGCTACTGACTGCAGACAGGCCAAAACACTTATGGGTTTAAATTCAAACTTTAAACGAGCTGCGGAATTATGCAAGCTCGGTAGGAAGGAAGTCAAGGTCTTAACAAAAATGTTTATAGGGCATCGAAACATCAACTTCCACAGACATAAAATGAATTTCACAGGGTAAGTTCTCAATATAATTACTAGGTATCTGTAGTATATAATTTAGGTTGATAGTGGAAAGTGAAAAAAAATGGTGCCGATGGTATTCACGTGCTATTCATACAGGGCGAAAAACAATCGTCTGACGTCCAAGCCAGTGAGAAGTTTATGACTATAGCTGTTGGCTTTTGCTGCGAGGTCGCATGTCTGATTATATATTCAGTGCCGACGAATTTGGCGTATTTTGGAAGTCGCTACCCAGTAGAACTTTAGCTACTGAAGAAGAAAAATTTGCTCCTGGTATGAAGTAACCGAAAGACCGAATAACTGTAATGACTTGTGCTAATGCCAGTGGGACGATTGAAATCCCATTATTAGAGTTTGGGAAATCTAAGAAGCCCAGATGCTTTAAGAACGTCAAAACGCTCCCGGTGGAATATAATGCTCAGAAAAGTGGGTGGGTGAAAAGAGATTTCTTTACAGACTGGTTCATCAAGTTAATTTACTGCCGAATAATGCACCCGCGCATCCCTTGAAAGATATACTAAATTCCTTCGACCCAACGGTCTTGGTGAGTACCATTTTGATGTAAATTTAAACATTATTGTACGTTTAGGACATATTATTATTATCCTTGCATTTATTAACATAATTAAACATTTCTTTTAGGTGGAATACCTGCCTCCAAATGCTACAGCCCTCATACAGCCCATGGGCCAGGGCGTAATTAAGAAAACAAGAAGGCTGTATGAAAAAATCTTTTAAGAGAACTTCTCATTGAAAAAGAAGAAGGGGGAGTTGCTCAGTTTACGAAAAAGTTCAACTTGAAGGACTGTCGCTACAAATTCGTGAATACATGGGACAATTTGACATAAGAAAATTTGAAACGAGCATGAAAAAAAAATTTCTAACAACAGATAATGAATCTCAGCCTGAGACATCCGAGCAATTACGTCCACGACAAGTTGAAGATATTTTCGAAATTGCACAACGAATTCCAGGATTTTCAAACTGCACAGTCGAATCTGTGTCGTCATGGTTAGAGGAAGGTGACAAAGAAACAGGATGGCAGATGCTCAACGATGATGAGATTGCTCAGAAATTATCATTTTATTACCCTTAGCAAAATTTAACGGAAAAATTCTTCAAGTAATAAAACATTGTTGTTCTCCTTATGAATTTTTATTCGTAATATAAAAGAAAAATCCGCTGAAGTTCCATCGGAACTCAGACTATAATGGATTTTTTTCGAAATGGACAAGAATACAAACGCACTATCCGCAGACACTAAAAAAATTTCAGAAAGTTCAAAATAAGTATTTCTTACTAATCAGCTTAAGATTCAAGATTTTTGATCTAAAGGAAAAAACCTACACCCTGAAGTTATAAATAAAGACTGTCATTGTAAATCTGTGTACGTGGTATTAGTGACCTTCCTTATGTTGACCCAAAATGTAACAAATATTTTTTCTTTCAACAAATACTCGAACCAAAACCTTTCAACCCATATTTATTTATCGAGAGAACATAAGGTAAAAATATCATTCAATTTGAACAAGTTTTTTGAGAGATATTCCATGCTAACACAGTAAAATATGTTTTCTAAAAATCATTCAAATGAAACAGTATTTTTAATCAATTTTCTTCTCCATAAATAGGTGAAAAGTGGAAGTACAGATTTCAGATCTTTCTAGTTATTTTTTTTCTTCAGTAAAAAATATTTTTCACTTTTCGAAGTTAAAAAGGTGAAATTATTGACAAACTGTTCAATACAAAATTCATGTTGAAAAAACTTTCCCATTCTGCGTATATACGTATAAGCTGTTTACTGTTTTAGTTGCGACACTTCATGTTTAATAATACACTTTTATGCTCACTAGACTTCTAATGCTTTCTTTCATATATAAAATTTAATCACGTCTTATTTCGAAATTCCGAAATGACACAGAACCAGCACCATCTATCAAAAATTTTCGACCATAACCTCAATAATTCGTTTGATTTTTAACAGGATATCTCGCTCGCACTTTTCTCTGAGTGAGATAAAAACAATCAGCGCATGCGTACTAATTCGAAAAGTGATTCCACTTTTAGAGCTGCTTACTTTCGAGCCCGTAAACTGTATCAAGTCGCATGCGAGTACTTTAGTCTCCTTACTATTACTTCATGGTCCCACTGTAGCTGATCATCCTGATCGCCATGAACAATACAAAATTATAGAAAACATGTGCCCTAAAGAGCCAAAAGGAGTGGCGACATCTGCTCCGAGTTTTGAGTGTTCAGCCTAACTCGACGATCATCTAGTGTTAGAAAATGTAATGTCAAATAAAAAGTCCTGAAATGTTTATAAATAATAAAAATCAATACATACTATATATATTGTTTATCAAACTTTGAATTTTGATTCTAATGTGAAAACATGTCCCAGAAAAATGTCATTTAGATGAGAAGCATGAACAAAGGAAAGGTTAATTCTTTTCCATGCTGAAAATTAATTTTTTGCTTTCACTTAATAATTAATGATACTTTTTAATGAAAACTCATTAGACAAGGTAGCAACATTGCCGAAATGTTATACTAAAAGATCCAATCAACATTCTTGGCTAGTTTTCTAGTTAATTAAGATCATCTACTGTTAATCATTATCTACGGTAGGTCAGTATCCCCTACATTATATTATTTTCTATTTCATTATTATTTTTATTATGATTATTATAATTATTTATTATTTATTATTGAAATCCACGAAAATGAATGTTTTAGTATTGGGCTTTAGTTTGGCATAACAAATAGGAATTTGAAGTGGTTTGCAAATAATTTCTTCAGTTTAAGAAAAAAGGAGAAGGTAGCTATGATCTTGTTAAACATCGAAAAAAATTTACCTGATAGTGTTAAGATTTCTTATAAAAGTGGAAAATCACTAAATTAAACAATGTGAAGCACAGTATTCAGAGAACAATTTCTTTTAACATGAAAATAAGTAGATAAAAAAATGAATTTTTGTCTACGTACAAAAAATTCTACTTCGAACAATAATTGTCAAGAGTTTCAAACCATAACAAGAATTTCAAATCCTGAGCTTAAAAATAGTACATTCATTTTACAGAAGCATTAATCTCGGTTTATCTATGTACCGTTGTTTTCGTAGTACCTACATCCGAAAGAATTCCCACCGGATAGTTAATAAGGAATACTTTTCCACAAGTCTAGAAATTGAGAAGAATTTTGTCGACTCGTAAAACACACGATATCTATTTAAAGAAAAAGAGAAACAGAGGATCGACTATTCTCCAGATGTGAGAATCGTAAGATCGCAAGTGGAGTGATTTCTAGAGGAACTTTTGTGTTAGCTACTTGTGGTGGTCGTAAACTTTCAAAAGTAAATGCTCTGTCTGTCTTTTGTAGCTATTTTCATCAGATACCCCGAGTTGTTGCACAATTTTCGCTCCGTCTTTATTATTCTCCGAGGATTTTCAAAATTTTTGATAACTTGTTTGATTATTGCGAAATATTGGTAAAGCAAAATTCCTATAAAATACTCAAAATATCTAACACTGAAATTAGAAAAATATTTTCAAATGAAAATTAGTAAAAATGCTTACAGCTTGCTTCATCTTCGAAATTTCTTGTTTTCATTGGAATATGGAGATGGGAGGGGGTAATCTTGGGGAAATATACATTTTTCTTGGAAAATCCGAGTGAAAAATGCATGGAGAAAAATGAGTTACCATTCCATACTTAATATTAAAATGCAGGACAGTTATTTAAAATGTCAGGGGTTATAATTTGTAGACTTTGAAAACTGTGCACATGACCATGAAACAATTATCGGCTCGTCGAAAGCTTATTTTGAGAAAAAATAGCACTTTATTAAACTATTTTAGTTTACACAAAAAAATTACGTCATTATTGTTACTAATTATGGACAAAAGGTCAATAATCATTACCCACATAACGCGTAATGTTGCAGAAATGTTGCTATAATAGTTGACTGAAACACTGAAAACATTCCAAATGAATATTGCAGCAACGTTCAAGAAAAATGAAAATGCTCGACCTAGGCAACATTGACCTGAAGTATTTCAGCAACATTTAAAGAGTATATTGAATCGCGCTCGTTTTATGTGTCTGAAAATTGTCCGCGAAACGTTGTCAAAACAATGCATCTAAAAATTTTATGACATTTTTGTGCAACGTTGCCGAAACATTGTTTCAAAGAAGTCATATAAATTTCAGTAAAACATTGCCTTCCTTATCCTCAAAAATGTCTATAAAACTTTACTAAAATTTCTTTAACGAATAGGGAAAAGACTAAGGGATAAATATTTCAAGTACTGATCATTTAATTAGAATTGACCTATGCATGATTGCCATTCATTTCGTATATATCAAACTACATCATTGTCATTCAGGGAGACATTCCCGAAATATATTCAACATTACGAAATTATTTATGAATCATAACGAAGCATATTTTAAACTCGTTCTTCATAATCTCCTTCTTTATTGTCAGCATCTTCAAATTCATCTTTATTTTCATTTTTTTTTCATTAAATTACTCGTGTTCCATATCTTTGTCCTGTTTATCACCGGTGATTTTCTTTTTATTACAAGAGAATAGGAAATGAATATTCAAATTTTAAATTATACATATGCAGTCCTCTGCGGGATGAGAAACCATTTTGTTGACGTTGAATTTAGGGTGACGATTTAGCAGTCTTTATCATACTTTCGAATTTTTCACGATTTTTTCGGGTCAAATTTATTATTTTTTAAATTAATTACGTAAATGTCACTTATTTGATTATTTATTTTCAATTGAATTCTTTATAAAGTGAAAATAGCTTTGAACCTACAACAGAGCTCTCTTATTCATTTCTGATACACAAGTTTTCAATTTATAATTGTTTAAATTCTAGGATTTCTGATATGAATGAAATCTTTTTATATCAGACCGAATCCATTTCAAACCATGGCGGGTGACATATTCAGAATTGGCTTGCCAATGAAATATTTTTTTGCACGTGGAAAATAAGGGGACATATATATTTTCGAATTTAAATGGCGACATCTTTACATTTTTTCACAAATATTTTAAAATATATGCAAATTTTGCAAATTTTATTTGAAACTTCGTCATTTTTTCACTTTTTGAGATATAAGGGTTTTTCTTGTTTCACTTCATCCAGTTCTTAGAATAGTTCAGGAGTCCACAAAAAAATCGAAAAATAACAAAAAGTGGTAAAGTTATTTCGATTTTTTGAAAAAAATAAAACAATTTTTCTTCATCAAACCCACCTTTTTCCTAAAATTGTCAGGAATTTACCTATATACATTTCACACTTACGCTTGTTCAATGAGTTAGAAATCTTCTTTGCGAAGTTTTAATGGAGGCAAATTTTTTGATAGGAATGTTGAGTTCATCGGCTAATGCGAGATAATTAGGTAGATCATATGTGTTATGGTTCTTATGTATTCTTGCTGTTTTCGGACTGGTTTGGAATAAATTTTCAAAACGTCTGGAAAAGTGACAATGTTAAATTTATATTGTTTACACAGCTTATAAATTATTTATTAAAAAAATACTCTTAAGCATATCAAATAAAAAATGAAAACCTATACAGTTATTCTGAGATCCAAAATGATCTCAGAAAGAATTTTATGCCGATACCGTGTCGTTTTACTCTTATTCTAAATCATAATAAATGTCACAAGGTGTGACAAACGTTTCTGTTCACTATGTATATTGTACTTTATTCTGTTATTAAAATTGAATGTCAAAAATGTAAATTGAAATTAAAAACCACGTCAAACAACACTCAATTGT
>JAUMHM010000003.1:4318637-4338673 GCA_032362435.1 Melikaiella ostensackeni | reverse complement strand
TATGTGGGTCATGACTAACCTACGACTTTCATTAAAAAGTGTAACAACTATCACTCGAAAGTTATGAATAAAGTTTTATAAAAATTAAATTTGGATATATATTTCTGAAATATAGAAGTAACTAAAAAAGTAACGATAGTTACTTTTTCGAGAAATACAACTAAGAAAAAGTTACATTTTCAATCGATAATTATAACGATAACTAGTTACTTTTTTCGCGATGTAACGGTAACAATAACTAGTTCCTTTCAAAAAGTAACTTACCCATCACTGCACTTTAGGAACTATCCTTCACAAACAATAACCTTTCACATCAATTTAGAAGATTCTAAATTCAGCATGGAGACAAACCCTCAAAAACACTATACAGGATGTCGGTAGCAGGGATCTAGTGTTCAAAATTAAATAATTAAAAAATTATAATATTAAAAGATACAAAAATTACGTTTCTTTTTTTTTGCAGTATACTTTGAAAATGTACAAACAGAGACAAGAAGATGAACTTTCAGGTGACGATTATCATTTTGACGATACAACGAAAATGACTTTATCACTTGAGAGAGAAGGCGAAAAAACAAATGAAAAATTGGAACCAGAAAGGGGAAAGTGGGCAAATAAAACAGAATTTTTATTGTCATGTGCTGGATATGCAATTGGAATAGGAAATGTCTGGAGATTTCCTTACTTATGTTACAGAAATGGGGGAGGTATAATTAATAATTATATTCTAATTAAGTTATCTTAATACTGTTTCTTGCCCTCTTCCTCTGCGCCACCCCAAACACTGGGTATGTGTGCAAGGAGGGGGTGGAAGGTGTCGAGTGGGTGGGATTAGGCTCAATCTTTGGAATTTTTAGTTAGGCGTATGTAGAAGATGTGGACGACGTGGAGAAGGTAGTACATATGGGGTTGCGCTCGGTTTGTTTGATATTTAAATTGAGAGTGTGGAATGTGTAAATGTTGTGGAGGAGGTAGAGAGTGTTATATTGTGCTCGGTTTCGAGATTTTTAGGGTGGGGTGTGGAAGATGCGTATGGTATGGGCTTGTGGAGTGTGGCTTGGATTTTGGAATTTTGGGTGGTACATGGCTGTGTGGCAGATGCGGTGGAGGTGGGGGGTTGGGTTGTGCTCGGCTTTCGAGTTTTTTGGATTGGGGTGTGGAAGATGCTGGTGGTGCTAAAGGGGTGAAGGGTGTTGGTATGTGCTTGGCTTTCAAGATTTTTAGGCTGGAGGTGTGGAATATGTAGACGGTGTTGAGGTGGTAAAGTGTGTTGTATTATGCTCGGTTTTTGGAACTTTTGGGTTGTGTGTAGGTGTCTGTGAGAAAATCAAGGATGGCGTGGTTAGGCTGCAGGGCAAAGTAGAGAGCGTGGAGGGAGTTTGGCTGAGTTGATATTTTTAAATATTTTACTTGGGAGTGTAAGAGATGTGGATGAGGTCAAAGGTGTAGGAGCTTGCTTTGGGTTTTCGATGTTCGGCCTGTGGTGCGGAAGATGTAGATGGAGTGGGTGAGGTGAAATAGGTTGTGGGATGTTGGGTTGTGCTCGATTCTTGGGACTTTTGTGCTGAGGTGGGGAATGTGGATAGTATAGATGATGTGGAGATGGAGGGAATTCTATTGTGCTCATTTTTTGAAGAAAATGTGGGTAGTTTGGATGGTGTGGAGGAGACGGATGGTGTTGGGTTGTACTCGGCTTTTAGGATTTTTGCGCTGGAGGTGTGAAAAATGTAGATGCTGTTGAGGTGATAGGAGGTATTGTATTGCGCTCGGTTTTTGTAATTTTTCTATTGTGTGTGGGTGTATATAAGGGAAGCGAGGACGTGGTTGAGTAGCAGGGCGAAATAGAGAGCGTGTAGGGGGTGTTGCTGAATTCTTTTTTTTTTTTTTTGTTAATTTCAGACTCCGGAATGTGGGAGTTGAGGAAGTTTTATATGAGGTATAAGGTGTGGGGGTTTGCTTGGGGTTTGTGATTCTTGGGTTTTAATGTGGAAGATGTAGATGGTAGATGGTAGGTGGTTTTTGTGATTTTTGTGTTGGGCCTGAAAAATTTGGGTAGTGTGGAGGAGATGTAGGATGCTGGGTTGTGATCAGTTTTTGGGTTAGGGTGTCGAAGATGTTAACGGTGCTAGAAAGGTGAGGAATGTTGGGTTGTGCTCGACTTTTAGGATTATTGGGCTAGAGCTCTCAAAGATGTAGATGGTGTTAAGGTGTTAGAGGATGTTGTATTCTGTTCGATTTTTCGAATTTTTTAGGTTGTGTGTGAGTGCATGTGAAGGAGGTGAGATGGGCGTGGTTGTGTAGAGAGCGTAGAGTGTGGCTGCCTTTAGCTTTTGTAATGTACATGGAAGATGTAGATGGTGAGGAGGAAGTAGAATAGGGTTCGGGGTGTGGGGTTGTGTTCGATTTTTGGGATTTTTGTTTTGGGCGTGAAAAATGTGGATAGCATGGGTGATGTGGAGGATATGGAGGTGAGTTGTGCTCGCTTCTTTGATGTTTTTGGGATAGAGTGTGGAAGATGTTAGTGGTGCTTAAGAGGTAAAGGGTGTTGTGTTGTCCTCGACTTTTAGAATATTTGTAGATGGGGGTGGAATAGGTTGCGGGGTGTTGGGTTGAGCTCGATATTTTGGATGTTTGTGTTGGGCTTGGAAAATGTGGGTAGTTTGGATGATATGAAGGAGACGGAGGGTGTTGGGTTGTACTCGGCTTTTAGGATTTTTGCGCTGGAGGTGTGAAAAATGTAGATGGTGTTGAGGTGGTAGAAAGTATTGTATTGCTCTCGGTTTTCGTAATTTTTCTGTCGTGTATGTGGGTGGATGGCATAGTTGGGTAGCAGGGCGAAATAGAGACCGTGTAGGGAGTGTGGCTGAATTCTTTTTTTTTCTTAATTTCGGACTTCGGAATGTGGGAGGTGTGGAACTTTTAGATGAGGTATAAGGTGCGGGGGTACGCTCGGGGTTTGTAATTTTTGGGTTTTAATGTGGAAAATGTAGATGGTAGTTGGTTTTTGGGATTTTTGTGTTGGGTCTCAAAAATTTGGGTATTGTGGATGGTGTGGAGGAGATGTAGGATGCTAGGTTGTGATCGGTTTTTGGGTTAGGATGTCGAAGATGTTGACGGTGCTGGAAACGTGAAGAGTGCTGGGTTGTGCTCGACTTTTAGGATTACTGGGCTAGAGGTTTTAAAGATGTAGATGGTGTTAAGGTGGTAGAGGATGTTGTATTGTGCTCCGTTTTTTTTAATTTATTGGGTTTTTAATTTTTGGGATTTGGTGCGGACGATGTAAATCGTGTGAAGGAATTGGGGTAGGGGCGTCGGGTTGGACTCGATTTTTGGGATTTTTGTTTTGGGCGTGAAAATGTGGATGGCATGGATGATGCGGTGGAGATGGAAGTGGGTTGTGCTCGTTTTTTGAGGTTTTAGGGATAGGGTGTAGAAGATGTTGGTGGTGCTTAAGAGGTGAAGGGTGTTGTGTTGTGCTCGATTTTGCGGGGTGTTGAGTTGAGCTCAATTTTTTGGATGTTTGTGTTCGGCGTGGAAAATGTGGGTAGTTTGGATAGTGTGGAGGAGATGGAGGGTGTTGGGATGTGCTTGCTTATTGGTACTTTTAAGGTTGTATGTGGGTGTACGTGACGATGGTGAGGAAGGCTTACTTGTGATGTAGGAGGAAGTAGAGGGTGTGCAGGTACTAGGGTTGTGCTCAGCTTTTGAAATTTTTTAATTAATGATGTGAAGTAGGTGCAGATTGTTAGTTTTTGTTCGTTTTTTTTTGGAATAATTGGTTTCTGTGCTTTGTTATATAAGAATGATAATACCAACCAAATAATACATTTGCTTTTTTTTTTAATTTTACTACCTACAGTCTTTTTTTTAAACTCATCTGCTCAGAATCATAAAAATGTGAAGTAAGGAACTGCAAACAATTCACCGAGTCCCTCAAGTTCGTTTAAACCTTAAGGCTATTTAAAGCAAGCTAACCTTTATTAAATAAAGGAGATTATTTTAGTACCTATATAAATCTTATTGAGTGAGTGAACAAGAGGGTGTGACAATTGCTTGACAAATTTCAAGCCAATTCATTTAATGTAAACGAAATTGCTTGTCATGATTGAATAAACGTTCTTATGGCCTGCAGTTCAAAAAATAAATGTAAACAACTGTTAAGTAATTTTATATACATTATCTAGTCATTGGTGTTTAAATTCAAAATTATTTTCCAGGAGCCTTTTTAGTCCCATATTTACTGATGCTTTTTCTATGTGGCATACCACTTTTTTTCATGGAATCTTCCATGGGACAATTTGGCAGCACAGGGTGCATAACTCTTTTCAGAATGAGTCCCATTTTTAAAGGTATTGATTCATGTTTGAAACATTTATATTTTGTTTTGGTAAATGTGTAATTGAAACTTGAAATCAGTTTTCAAACTAATTTTCTAATAATATTCCAGGAGCCGGTTTTGCTATAGTGATAGTGAATTTAATTTGCACAATGTACTACAATGTAGTAATTGCCTATCCACTTTTATTCCTAGCCAAGTCAATAAGTAGTAAATTGCCATGGGAGGATTGCGAAAATCCATGGAATACACCAAACTGCTTGAAGGTAGGATCTTGACTTTTTATTTTATTCAAAGATACACTTATAAGACAAATAATAACGAATTTCTGTTATTCTCAAAAAAAAAAAACATTAACAGTCTTAAAAAGTATTTTATTCTCCCTTTCTATATTTTTTCTAACAAATGTAGGATTGAAAATAACGGAAGCTGTTCACATTGAAATAAATAAAAATATGTACAAAATTATAAAAAAATCAATAGAAATTTCATAAAATTTTCGGGTTTACGTAGCTAGGTGGTGACATTGAAGTTCACAGAAACGCAACTAAGATAGGAAGTATGAAAACAACGACACCTGCTGATGAATTCTTTCAGTAAGTTTACAAATTTCAAAAAAATCTTAGAAATGAAAAAAATAGATTTTAATTACCCGAAATATCCTTGCTGCTGAGGAGTCAAAGAGGAAGCCCTTTCCTCTCACACACAAATTATCCATTTCCAATTTTTTCCTTATTTCTATTACCAACAAGAATACTTATTCTCCACTTCTTCCTCCTCTCTTTTATCCCTCTTCTTCCTTTTCAATTCCCTTAGCTAATCCACTACTTTTCCCTTTCCCTTAAGGACCTTTCCCATTGTCATGCTTCCTTTATCCATTTTTTCACAATCATTTAGCCAATACTTTGATGTTACTCTGTTTCGCTCACATAACATGCACCTTCTTTCTTCCTCTTTCTGCCAGTACTTATTCCACTTCTCTGTATTTCCACATCTCACACGCGCAATTAATTTCTGCAATCCTCTGTCCCCTTTCTTCTCCGAATATTTCGCTATTTCCTCTACTCTTATCTATTTAATTTCATCATTATACTTGGATTCTCTTATTTTATTTTATTTTCCATTCCTTCTTTAAAAACTTCTTTATCTCCTTTTATCAACTCCTGCTGTATCTTCATTTTCCTTCCATTCATCTCCATTTTCTGTTAACTCCTTCCATATTCCACTCAACACTATGTTCTCAAACTCTAGCTTTTCTGTTTTTGCTATATAATCTTTCTTTGTATCCTCTGTCCACACTTCTATTTCAATAATTTCCCCCTTATTCTTCCTTAACTACTTCCTTGTTCTGCCCTTTAGAAATACCCCTATTATGTGGCTCCTAATGTGAAAGTACGTACACCACCATCTTCATCAATAAAAGCTTCGACGAATCTTTTAGAAGTTAGGACGAATCTTCTAGATTCATCTTTAACTTCATCAAAATTCCTCCACTTGTCCTACATTTTTCCTTTTCCCTAATAGCCCCTAGTGATTCTCATCTAAATCTACTCGGCAATTTACTTTTCATACTTTTCCAGTCTTTTTCCTTAATCCAAGTTTCCGTAAACCCAAACACATGAAGTTCTTCTATAAAATTACAAAAATCTCTGTCCCTTTTTTTAATTCCTGCGACATTCTGAAAAATCAACTTGACTTCCTCCTCTATTACCTTTCTCTTTTTTCCGTTACTTGTCTTACTCTTTCCTTTACCATTTTCCTCTTCTCCCGTATTCATCACTGAAAAATCTCGCTCATTCTTCTCTAACCTTTCTCTGTTCTTATTCCAAACATACCATTCCTCTTCAATATTAAAATTATTAACAATTTTTTAAAAGGTAATGTCTAATTGTACCGTAAAAATGTCTCTATTTATATAAAAATTTCGGTACAAATAGGCCCTTTTCCAGGTCCCGATATTCGTATCGGAAAAATCCGGCTTCTCGTACCGAAATTTAAAAATTATAAAATTGATTTACCATAATTTGGATTTCAGCAACCACATACTTCACATTTCAAGTGGAATCAGTGAAATTGGTGGCATCGTATGGCCAGTTTTTACATGCAATGTGATATCATGGATCATAGTTTTTCTCTGCATTTGCAATGGTGTTAAAACAGTCGGCAAGGTAAAAAATAATTAAAACAAAAATTAAAGAGAGAAAATAAAATAGAAATAACTGCAAATATTTTTTAGAATAATGAAAGACATGTATTAGGGTGGTCCCAAAAATTAAAATTTTAAAAATTGAAGGTGATCTCGAAAATTTCTGTTCCTTTTGAAGAAAAAATGATGTAGTATAAATTTGAGCTGAAACAAAAAATACCTAGTACTCCTTCATCAATGCGTTTGAGTCTTTCTTTAGATGGAGAATTTGTCGACGATTTCGTTGACCTATAATAAAGTATCTTTTGGTGTTCCAGAACGCAAGATATGGATTTAAATCTTTAATGTTGTATATTATATCTTAACATACGGCTGCAAACAATAGTAGTCTTCTTTTCTTATGTTAAAGATAATTTAAAGTATAAATTCAAATTCAGAAGGATATTATCGCATTATAAACATCGTTAAACGTACATTATGATTCTGCCTCTTCCACTAATTGCATTTTCTTAAACGCAGTTATGAGTGTTCTCTTTTCAGCGTTCGGAAAACGCTTCCTATGATCTTCCGCCACTTGAAGGAATTGTTTCTGTTCTTCTTTCTTCGTCATAGACGTGTTGAAAGTTATCGCAGGAGCAACCCCTCTTTTCACACAATCATTTATGCATTTTAGAGCTGTCGGGTGAGATGAAATTGATTTCAAAAAAGATTGATTTTCAGGACATATATCACTTTGCACATCCATCTTGCGTGATGAAAGGCACCTGGAGTTCGGAACCTTGCACCATCCGGTGCATTAGATAGGTTTTCGCCTAAAAATATCAGTGCTTATTCCAAAAGTTCCTTATAATCATCTCTCAAAACAAATGATTTTTTGGAATCGTTCAATACTTTTGAAGCAAATATAATGGTTTCAATCTTTAAGTTTTTCAAGCTTCCGGATAGGCTATCATCATTGCAAGGCATAAAGGTTTTTTGATGTATTTGAAGCCAAGCTTCACAAAAACGCTTAAATAAGGCAATATTTGGACCATCAGATGTTTCACAAGCAGCTTTAAATCCATCCTTACAGACAACTTCGAACGCAGGATGTCGACAGGCAAATCACAGCAGAAGTTTATCCAGTTTGTTCTGCAATAAAGCATAAGCGCCAATTGTAGATCTTGTATTTGCTGCTGTAGTATCGAAGCAAACTCCTACGGTCTTCTCAACAAGTTTCCAATTACGCAGAGTGATAAATGTTGCTTCCGCAATTTTTTCACCTGTACCTTTATCTATTTTTGGAACTCCTAACAGCTTTTCTGTTTCCTTCCCCGATACCAAAATAGCCAAACGTTCTTCTTTTAGAGGGCCCCTAGAAATTTCTGGTTCAATTTGCCATCTATAGGAGCAACAAGCTGTTCCGGTAATGCAGTAGTTTCTTTTATTTCTACAGCCGAACCCCTGTCCCACAGTCATGCTCCTCGTTCGACGGGTCGTCCTCTGAAAAACTTGTAATATCTAAGCGTCAGGAGGGCGTAACTTATATTCAGATTATGCAAACATTAACACAGGCGATCAAGATTTTCGTATCGGATGTCAGAGGGATACGAAATGTTTTCCAACAAATTTTTTAAATAATGTCATTGATTTATAATTGAATGCACTTGAGGAGATTGACTTTTCTGATTATCATTTTATGAATGAAATATCGTCACTTTATATTGAGATTGCGAAGCAGACAATGAACGATCTGGTTCCATCCTCACAATGTTTTAAAAATTTATGTTATGATTTGAACTCTAATCATTTAAATTGTATTGATCTGAATAATGGAAATATTGGGTCTAAAGATTCTGTTTCTGGAACTGTGATCAATAATAAATTTGAAATGACGAATGAGGAAATTCCACCCATTGAGATGGTATGCGGAAATATAATTAGCGAAAAAGAATTGGAAGTAAAAAGTCTAGAGCAATTTCAATTATTGAATGAATTAGACATGATTCACAAAACATGCCAATTAAAATCCTCTATTCTTGGTAGTTTTTAGAGGGCGTTCAGTCGTTAGCATCTGGACTTGCAAATTTGAGTGATTCTGGGAGGGATGCTTTCGTGCAAATGATGTCCAAATTTGTGAAGCTTTGTTCTCTGACATCGACTAGTGCTGATACACTTCACTATAAATAAAATATAAAGCCTCACGAGACATTTGTTAGGAAAACCTTTCCGGTACCTCTGGCTCACAGAGAAGCCGTTGATCAATCAGTTCAAGAAATGTTGCGAGCATGGACAATTGAACGATCCGAGAGCTCACACTGCAATTCTTTGAGAATTGTAGTCAAAAACGATCAATCGATTCGCGCGTGTTTGGACGCTCGTTACATCAATGAAATCATAGAATCCGATCATGAACCACCGCCTTCAATCAGTGAATTACTGCAAAAATTTCATGGCACTACGTATATGTCAACAACTGATCTTGCAATGGGCTATTGGCAGATACCGTTGCACGATAGTTATCGAAAATATATATACATTCTAATTTATTGGAACCATTTAAAAATATTCTCAAAGACAAGAATCCTTGGCTTTGGACAGAAGTTCACGATAGAGCTTTCGAAAATATGAATTCCGAGTTCGTCAACTGTGTAAAGTTGAGTCACTATATACCGGGTGTATCTTATAAACTCCAAACGGATGCATCTGATCTGGGCATTAGTGGGGCACCTTACCAATACGATTCCGATGGTTATCATCGAATTATTTCCCTGGTAAGTCGATGCCTGAACTTGGCTGAATCGAATTACACAATAACTGAGAAGGAACTTCCGGAAATTGTGTTCTCTATTATCAAGCTTCGGAGATACTTGATAGGAGCTAAGTTCGAGATCATAAAAGATCATAAAGGATTAACATTTCTCAACACGACAGCTTATCTGAATGCGAGACTAATTCGCTGGAGCATAGTACTGCAGCAATATGATTTCGACTATTGTAAAGGAAGAGACAATATCGTCGCTAATTTTTGTAGCCGGAATCCCATAGGAAAACTTGAATTTGTGCAGTCAAATAGTTTATCAATTGATGTTTTAGATTTTGAAATCGATTCCGAAGTGATAGCTTATACATACATGCAAAGAATTAGATTTGGGAGACGAATAGCGTCACTCACTAAATATTTTATCTAAATTACAAGAAAGGATGAATCGTGTATAATAATTCTAGAAAAATTAGAGAAAGATCGAACTTGAATTTCTAAATTATTAAAGAGAATATCTTATTTCGGAAAAATAAGAATTTGAATTTATGGCAGGTCGTGATTCCTTAACGAGAATGCTTATGGATTGTGTACATTCGAAATTAGGACACCCGGGTGAAATGCGGGAAATGGGGCGTTCATTTCGAACATTGTGTTCAGATAAACATACTCGATGCTGCAAATGCATCGGCGACATTGAGTTTTTCTTGAATATTACGAAACACTTTAGCATTGGGTCTTCTCCTTTTGAATTACACATCGGTGTTAAACCAACGAATCCATTTCAGAGTATCGTTAATTGCACAGAAATGCAACCTATCATGAGAGACGCTAAAATTGTTTTGGCACGTAGAAGGCTGAATAAGAATTTTATGAGACGGGCCAAAGCTCAAAAAACATCATCCAAAATTGTTCTGAAACAGGGAAACTGGGTTCTTCTCCATATTCTCAAACAATTGGGATCGTCTTCTTTTGGGTCATCGCAATCAAATCCGCGCCACACTCTACGTACTTCGAGAGATTCATAAAAGGTATCTGTCTATTGTTTTTTAGAAAGTAATAATTTTGCAAAGTGCAATTCTTTAGATCAACCGTTCTAGAATATTTTGTTCGTCGTTTATTTTGTTGGTCGAGTGTGGTGTTTTGTTGATGAGCAATTGTTATCGCGCTGAGCAAACGCAATCCGGAAAATAAGCAACTTTAATGATTCTTGAACGCTATCGCCTTAATGACGTTGTCTGAGGGGAAACATTCTGATCCGATGCATCCAGATGATGCAAGTTTTGGTACTTTGTATAGTCGCTTCTACTGTCTTTTGGAGACGAATTCCAAAGCGTTGGATATCATTGAATGTGTACTTGGCCATCATAATATCGAAAAGACAATTTAATACCTGTTGAAACTTAGTCTCCTTATCAAATTGCGTTTGTCCACCCCAGTTCGTATTACGGCATAGATTTTTATATTCATTTAACAGAGTTTTCAGTTTTCTTACAATATTTCTTTTCTGCATAGATGGTATTCGATCTTTATTCCAAATACTGCAGACATCCTGGATAACCTTTTTCGAAGCATCTTTTTCAGGGTTGCGTTCAATAGTATGATAATAAAAGTATACATGAAAAATTTCTGCGGTTGTTGGTAACACATTGCCATCAAACTCTTTCTCCGGTTGACAAATTTAATTCATGATTAATACCGATTCAGCCATTTTTAAATTTTTATAGAAAATTCTTTACAGAATACATTGTCATTTCTCGTAATTTGTACTTCTAGATGTGAAGTTCGCTTTTTGTTTTAGCTCAAATTTTTACTACATCATTTTTTGAATTTTAGGCTCTTGCTATTATATATGAACCACTCTAATGTGTATAAAACTTAAAATTTAATTATTCAATTTCTATAGGTGGTTTACTTCACTGCAACTTTTCCTTTTGTGATTCTTTTCGTACTTCTTATAAGAGGAGTTACACTCCCAGGAGCAATGGATGGGATTTTATTTTATATTTATCCTGAATGGTCTCAATTAACGAATTTAAAGGTGAGAATAGAAAACATATTGTTATGGATTTATTTAAAGCATACAAAATTTGAAAATAACTTTTCGATTCTCAGGTTTGGGCTGATGCAGCGATTCAAATATTTTTTTCTTTAGGCCCAGGATGGGGTGGAATTGTGAACATGGCGAGTTACAATTCTTTCAGAAATAACAATCGATTGTAAGTAATTTATTCTACTTTGATATTAACAATGTATAAATTAGTATGCGAATCAATTTAAATTGAAAAATATCTGAAACAAAATCATACAATCGTACTAAGAATTCTAAATTGTCTAAATTATAATTTTAGAGACTCAATTTTCGTGCCAATCCTAAATTGCGGGACGAGTATTTTTGCTGGTTTTGTGGTATTTTCTGTGCTGGGTTTTATGTCTTATAAAACAGGAGTTCCAGTTTCTAGAGTTGCTACCGCCGGTGAGTATTTGATTTTTTTTATTAGTTATTTTTCCCGCATCGAATTCATTTTTCGAAAAAATATTGATTATGTTTTCGAAAAGAGATTTCGAAATTTTAAGAAATCAGAAACCGGACATACCATCACCTTTCAAAAGAAATTCCTCGGCATTCGGACCTAAAAATAAGAAATAATAACATTAAAATCAAATTACAAAGAAATTAAAATGTCCGTAAATGTCGGTAACAGGAATCTGTACTTCAAATTACTGCATTTCATTACTTTAAGCAATTCTTGATCAAGAAAATTATTTCTCCGACAATTAATAATTATTGTTTACAATAGGACCAGGATTGGCATTTGTGACATATCCGGAAGCAATCACTATGCTTCCATTTCCTCAAATTTGGGCAGTCCTATTTTTCTTGATGCTCTATCTACTTGGGATGGATAGTTGTGTGAGATCTGTTTATTGTATTATAAAATTCTAGAAGAAAGAATTATTTCAAGCAAAAAAAAAATACAATATTTCAACTCAATTTTGATTTAAAAAAATGTACATTTTTACAGTTTGTGCAGATAGAGGCAATAATTTCTAGCGTGACTGACGCCTATCCAAAATTGAGAAACTACAAACTTCAAGTCACAGCTGCTTCTCTGTTCATTATGTTTTTGGGATCCATTATATTCGTCACTAATGTAATTTAATTTCAAATTTCAAAATCAATTATTTATTTATTATATTATATTATATTATATTATATTATATTATATTATATTATATTATTATATTATTCTCTTAACTAGGGCGGAATGTATATTTTGCAAATGTTCGACTGGTACAGTGCCTCGATTTCTGTAATATCAATTTGCTTCGTAGAAGTTTTGGTCGTTGGATGGACTTATGGTTAGTGTTAATTAATTTATTTATTTCAAAACAAAAACGCCTCATAAAACATTTTTTTAGGTTGTGATAATTTTGTAAAAGATGTTGAATTTATGACTGGAGAAAAATTAAATTTCTGGTGGCCCCTCTGTTGGAAATATATCACACCCACGATATTAGCTGTGAGGTCATTTTAATTAATTTTGACATTATTTATTTATATTATATTCACTAATAATTGAATAATAATAATTGTGATTTTCGAAATAATTTCTTATTATTTTAGTTCATTTTCGTAACGGCAATAGTCTTCAATACCAGAATCACTTACAATGGAATTGTTTATCCAGAATGGGCGATTGCCATTGGTTGGTCTTCCTGTTTAGTCAGTATGCTCTGCATACCTGGATACGCAATTTATTACCTTCTTAGTAAAAAGGTAAGAGAATTTTTTATTATTCAAGCAAAAAAAAAATTAAATGCTTCTAGAACATAAGATAACTTTTGGTCAATTTTTAGGGGACTTTTAAAGACAGATTAAGTCTGGGGACAAATCCAAGCAATGCTTGGGGTCCAGGAAACCCCGCAGATCGAAAAGAGTGGGAAAACTGTGTTCGCCGGACAAAGAAATATTCTGTAAATTCAGTTATTAATGGAGTTCATGTAACAAAACTTTAATTATATCCATTTTTTTTGTAGAAAATTGTTAAACATAAAAAAATTCCATTTTTGTAATTACAGAATTCAATTTCGAAATAAAAAAAAATGAAATGGAAACCTAAATAAGTTTATATAAAATAAGCATAATAGAAATATAAACCTTGCTATTGTTAAAATGGAAATAAAATGAGACAAAAATAATTTTCCTAACTTTTTAAGTTTTAGAAAGACCACACCTAGCAAAAAGACAAAAGAAAATCCAGAATTGACTTTAGATAATTTTTGGTTAAGAGAATGTGACAGAAATACAAAATTGTTAGTATATTACCAAATTATCTAAATTTTTGTTAGATATTTTCATGTCAAGAATAAGAAAGTGTATATTCATAAAATGAGAAAAATGAAAGCTTTACAAAAGGGTAAGAAAATCAAAGAAAAAAAACAACTACAAGAAGATGGGGGCTATTCAGAACAGGTTGACTCAGATATGCAAAAAAAGGCTGAAAGAAGGAAAAAGAAGAAGTATTTCAATGAGGAAAAACAGAAAATGATTTTCAAATCCACGACAGACCCTTACGAGACTCCCTTGAGGTGGTGGGAAAAAGAACCTGTTAAATATGCGTGAGTGTATCTTATTAATTATAATTATTTAATAACTATAGTATATTATCTTATAGAATTACAATCTATTTTTATATGATAAAAACTTTACGAAAATTTGGACTAATTCAGAATATTCAAGGGCATTCTGAAAGTTTTCAGAAAACTCTAGAAAAATTTGGAACATTCTCAAAATGTTCAATAAAATTCTATACCATCAGATTCCATTTTTTTCAAGAACATTATTAAATATTCTATTCCAGAATAATCAAAATCGTTTTAAAATATTCTAAAATATTCCAAGGCATTTAGGAATATTCCAGAACATTCAAAATTATTCTCAAATATTCTAGAAGATTGCAGATTCTTAAGATTATATTGGAATATTTTATTTAAGAACATTGTAGAACATTCCAAAACATTACAGGATATTTTAGAAAAGTCAAGGATACGCTAGAATTTGCAGATAATTTCAGAATTAGATGAATATTCCAGAGAAGCTCAAAGCAATCTAGGATATTAAAAAAAATCCATGCTATTCCAGTGAATATTTTACAAATTCTACACTCCCTAATGTCTGTTTTACAGAAATTTATTATTTATATTTTTCCAAATTCCCACTTGACTTAATATATATTTTTCATAATTACAATTAGCCCTAAGTTTCATTATTCCGAATCACTATTGTGAATAATCTCTATTTCTTCCAAACGAAATTTTTCATCATTTTTATTTTGCCGAATTACTATTTGCCCTAATTTCAACTTTTCCGAATTACAATTTCCTTTAATTTTCATTCTTTCAAATGACCATTTTGCTAAATTTTAATTATTCTAAATTGTTATTTATGACTATTTATATTTTCCGAAATGCCATTTATCATAATTTTTATTATATCGAATTGCCATTTGTCATAATTTTCATTCTTCTGAGTCGTCATATAGCAGAAATTTAATTTGATACAAAAATGACGTCCGCATAAAAATAATGACGCAAGATTCAAATTGGCTAATCAGAATTTTTAATCTGAATGCCTCATTGGCTGATTTGAATCTTGCTCTAGTATTTTTATAAATGATGTAATTTTTTGTATAAACTAAAATTTCTATTCCATGACGATTCGGAAGAAAGAAAATAATGACAAACGGAAATTCGGTAAAATAAAATTTATGGTAAATATCAATTCGAAAAAAGAAATATCAAGGTAAATGCTAATTCGGAAAAATAAAAATGAGGAGAAATGGCTATTCGAAAAAAATGACAATTATGACCAATGGCAATTCCGAAAAATAAAAATTATGCGAAATGGTGATTCGGAAAAATGAGAATTAGGGGAAATGTAATTCAATAAATGAAAATTATTACCAAATAGCAATTCGGGAAAATTAAAACTAGGATAAATGGTAATTCGGAAAAATAAAAGTAGAGCAACTTTTAATTCGGAAAAATATATATTATGAAAAAACTGTTATTTGGATGAATAAAAATTAGAGGAAATGGTCGTTTGAAGAAATACAAATTTTGTTAATTCTTTAATTTTTTGTCAGATATTTTCATGTTAAGAATATTAAAACGAGTGATAGCACAACGAGTAAACGTCAGTAAAAATTGACTCCGGCCCGGGGAATCGAACCCTTGGCCACCGGCTCGAAGCTGAACGGGCTAACACTGCGCCAACTACGAAGTCGGTGATGAGTTACATACAGACATCTGATCACCTACTGCCTAACCAGCTTCTTTCTCTTCTCCTCTTCTTCTATACTCGAACACAACAGTAACATTCACTTTTCCTACTTCTATTCTTCTCACCACGGTTCCGTCCTATTCTTCCATGTAACGTCTGTATTTTCATTAACCTCCCCCTTTTATATTTCATTCATCTCCCATTTCCTATCTTCCCTCAGTTCTTCTAATTTATCGTCACAAATCCAGACCTCTTCGCTTACCCATATCCTGTCTCACTCAATCCTTACCCTACCATCTTTATTCCTGTCAGCCCATGCCTTCCGCTCGATCAGCCACTTTCTGTTCCTCTCCAACCACGTCAGATCTTCTTCGATTTTTTAATTTCTTCCTCTCAACAACTTCTTCTTCATGACTTCATACCATATCAGGTTCCTAATATCTTCCTGTCCCTTTTGACTGCCTACTTTTATGCCCTCAATTATTATATTCTTCTTCCTTTTCGCCCTTTCTTCCCGTTTTATTCTTCTTACAATCTCACTCAGCCTCAAATGCAACTTTTCATTCTCCTCATGCATACTTGCCCCACCATCTTTCGCTTCGTCGATACCCCCTGCCTTTTTCATCTTATGCTCATTCCATATTTCGAGTTTGCTCACTCTCTCTTCTAGCACTTTCGTTTCCTTTTTCCTTTCCCCCTCATTCTCTCTCTGCCTGTTCTCTTTGCTTCCCAATTTACCCTAAGCCTTCTATATCTCTCCTGTCCATAATTCATCCCATTCTTCCCATTTCTGTCTCACTTTTCTTACTTCCTCCTTTACTTTCCCTCCTTGCCTCATCACAGCATCGAGTCTTGCCAAGTCTCCTCTCTAAATCCGTTTATAAGAGCTACTAATTTATTGAGCATATCTCCATCCACCCTATGTGTCTTCGATATTCTTCTTTTGGTCTTAACTTTCTTAGCATCTTTGCTCCTTTTCAAATCTGCTGCCCCTCTTCTCTTTTCCCTTTTTTTAAACCCCGGTTCACCCCTTCATTCAGCCCCTTAATTGACGAAAAATGAAAAAAATAAAAAAATTTAGGCGGAATGTTAAGACAGAAAAATGAAAATTATGACAAATTGTGATTCGGAAAGATAAAATTAGGGCAAGATGTAATCTGGAAAGAGAAAACTTAGGTCTAATCAAAATTTAGAAAAAATATATATATAACTCGAAAAATAGGTAAAAGAAGGGAAAGAAAGGAGTTTAGAGAGAGGAAAGAAGATGGAAGAAGAAGATACTAAGGAAAGGGTAATATATGAGGAGTTAAGATCCGAGGTCGATTTAATAGAGAGAAAAATCGATGCTGCACAGGAGGGAAATTTAGCGGAAGTGTCGAAAAAAATGAATGAGGTGGAAAGGGGAATGGTATGTTTGGATTGAGGACAGAGGAGGGTTAGAAGAGAAAGAATGAGATTGTTTACTGAGGAATACGAGGTGATGTATAAAGAGGGAAAGGAAAAGTATAAAGGAAGAAGTAGGCGGAGTCAAATAACGGGAGAAAGATACAAGTAATAGAGGAGGATGGAAGGAAGTAAGGAGTAAGAGAATTAAAAGTAGCAGGAAAAAGACACAAATAATAGAGGAGGGAGTCAAGTTCATTTTTTGGAATGTCGCAGGAATTACAAGAAGGACATCGATCTTGGGAATATTGCAGGAAAATTTGATGTGGTTGAGTTAACGGAAACTTGGATCAAGAAAAAATACTGGAAAGTATAAAAAGTAAATTGTCGAGTAGCTTTAGATGGGCATCACTAGGAGCTACTAGGAAAAAGGAAAAATGTAGGGCAAGTGAAGGCATCTTAACGGAAGGCAGGACGAATCTAGAAGACAGGAAAGTATTAAAAGGAGTTACGAGTAGCGTGCAGCAAAGGAACGTAAAAATAGAAGGGAAATGGTACAGAATAGTAGCAGTATACGATGGAAAAGGAATGAAAAAGGTAAAAAAATACATTGAGAAATTTATTAAGGATGAGGGAAAAGAAATAATAACAGAAGAAGGGTGGATTTTAATGCAAGAATAAGAAAGAAAGGTTATATGGTACATACCTAAATGGCGTGGAGGGGATAAGAGACTCGAAAGACCACGTGATAAATATCGACGGTAAACAACTATTAGAGATGATGGAAGATAGGAGGTAGTATATACTTGATCGAAACAAGTTGGGAGAGTGTGATAAGAATGAAAATGGAAGCTAGGGTAGAATCAGATCACCACCCAATTGGGGTGTATCTAGAAAGCAAAACAAGGAAGGACTTAAAAAAGAATAATGAGGAATTAATTGAGGAAAGGTGTAGACAGGAAATACAAAGAAGGATTATATAGAAAAAAAACGAAAAAGGTAGAGATTGAGAAGATAGTATTGAGAAGGGGGAAAAGGAAAGGAAAGATTATGTCACAGCTAGAAAGGAATATGGAGGGTTATGTAAGTAGAAAGAGGAAAAGAAGAAAAAGGTATTAGAGGAAAAAATAAGTAGAATTAAGTCAGAAGGGGGGCATGGAAGTTTATTAATAAAATGCGGAAAAAAGGGGGCATAGGGGATAAGATTAGCATGGGTGAAGGGGGGAGGGGGAATATTTTACAGAAATATTTCAAGGCTCGAGTGAAAAGAAAACGGTTGAATTGCAGAGAAGTAAATTAGAAGAAGACGAGAAGGAGTCGGAGGATGAGGAGATAAAAGCACAGATTAAAAGATTAAAGAAGAGCATAGCAGGAGTTAGGTAACGAAATGTGAATTTACAGTAGTGTAGAAACCAGAAGGAAGTTAAAAGAAGTCGTGAAAAGAGTATAGAAAGGTGAGGAATTTCTTGAGGAGTGGAGGGAAAAGTTGATTACACTAATTCTTGAGAAAGGAGAAAAAGGGAAAGAAGAAACTTACGGGGGAATAACGTTACTGAACTCAGCGTATAAAATATATGTAATGGTGTTAACAGAGAGGCTAAAGTAAGAAGTAGAGGCAAAAAGGATACTCCTAGAGAGTCAGGCAAGCTCCCGAGAGGGTGAAAGTACAATATATAATATTTGTATTCTTCAACGCATGGTAGAGAACGAGCTGGCGAAAAAGGAGGAAAAGTATGCATGATGTGAAAGCAACGTTTCTATTGGTAGATAGGGATTCATTAATTTATATAATATTTATTAATTTTAAAGTAAGTATTAGGGAAGAGAGGAATAACAATAGTTTCCATAGAAGGAGTGAGGAAAATCTACAAAGAGACGAGAGATAACGTAAAAGCTGAGACTGAAACTTCGAAGAAATTCTAGACGGAGATAAGATTAAGATAAGAATGCCCGCTGAGTTCGCTACTTTTTGCAGTGTTCATGGCAGGTGTCAGTGGTCAAAGGAATGTTTCAAGGAAGTACATGGAAGGAGAATGAAGATACAAGAAGAGTATAAAGAAAGATATAAAGAAGTTTTTAAGCAAGGAGTTAAAAATAAAGTGAAAGAAACTAAATATAATGAGTAATATAAGTGGATAAGATTACAGGGAATAGCAAAATATTTGTAGAAAATAGAGGACAGAGGATCTCAGAAATTAATTGCGTATGTGAGATGTGGAAATACAGAAGAGTGGGATAAGTGCAGGGATAAAGAGGAAGGAAGAAGATGCATGTTAAATGAGAGAGAGGCAGAGCAACATTAGAGCATTGACTGAATGAGTAGTCATGTGTATTGGAAAAACGTAAAATGGATAATTTGTTTAATGAAAATATATATAACCGAAGGGTGGAGGTGGAGAAAACAAATAAGAGAAATAAGGCCTTAAGGCGGAGATAGAAATGCGAAGCGTAAGACGATGCGTTCAGACAAGGCACTGGTAAAGAGCATTAAGCTGAAGCGTTGGGTTGAGGCGATTAGTTAGGGCGACAGGTTAAGGCGATTAGTTAAGACTATATGTTAAGGAAAGTGATCTGTAAGAGGGAAGAAGGGAGGTAATGAGTACAGTTGAGAGGTACATGTGAATTAGGCTGCAGGAGTGTAAAAACATATAAAATAGACTTTAGAAAAAGCAGAATTTGATGAATATTCATGCGCTTATAGAGAAATAGAAGAGATAAAGCGAGCAATGATCACGAGGCACAACGTAAGAAGAATAAAATAAGGGGAAAGTTATGGCGAAGATAGGAATGCTAAGTGTAGGGCGATGCATTGAGATAAGGCATTAGGTTAAGGCAATTAGTTGAGGTTTTAAGTTAAAGATAGTGATATGTAAGAGAAAAGACGAGGTAACGAGTACAAGTGAGAAGCATATGTGAATAAGACTGGAGCTGTGTAGAAGCATGTATAATGGACGTTAGAAGAAGTAGGATTTGGTGAATATCCATGCGCTTATGGAAACATAAGGAAGATAAAGCGGGCAATAATCACGAGGCACAGCGTAAAAAGAATAGAATAAGGGGAAAGTTAAGGCGAAGATAGGAATGCTAAGTGTAGGGCGATGCATTGAGATAAGGCATTAGGTTAAGGCAATTAGTTGAGGTTTTA
>JAUMHM010000003.1:4304698-4318537 GCA_032362435.1 Melikaiella ostensackeni | reverse complement strand
CAAGCGCTGGCATAAGTGCGTTGCAGTCGATGGGGAGTACTTTGAAGGAGACAATATCGATTATGATGAATAAACTTGTATTTTTGATGTTCAAAATAAAGTCTTAAAACTTTTTGATCAAGGTGGTAAGACTGGAGGAGTGTAGAGCATGTAAAATAGACGTTAGAAAAAGGAGAATTTGGTGAACATTTATGCGCTTATAGGAAAGTAAACAAGATACAGGGAGCAATAGTCGCGAGGCACAGCTTAAAGAGGATAAGATATGGAGAAAAGTTAAGGTGCATATAGGAATGCGAAGCGTAGGGCGATGCATTGAGACAAGGGAGGCACTGGTAGAAAGCGTTAGGTTGAGCTTTTGGTTAAGGCGATAGGTTAGGGCGATAGGTCGAGGCGATAGATTGTTGCGATTAGTTAAGGCTTTAAGTTGAGGAGAGTGATATGTAAGAGGAAATACGGGATGATGATTAAAGGTGAAAAGCACATATGAATAAAACTGGAGGAGAGTAAAAATATGTAGTATAGACGTTGAGAAAAGTAGAGTTTGATGAATATTCATGCGTTTATAGAAATATAAAAGAGATGAGGCGAGCAATAATCACGAAGCACAACGTAAAAAGGATAAGATAAGGCGAAAAGTTCAGGAGAAGAATGCTAAGCCTAGGGCGATGCATTGAGACAAGGCACTGGTAGAAAGCGTTAAGTTGAAGCATTAGGTTAAGGCGATTAGTTAAGGCGACTAATTTAGGCTTTAAGTTAAGGAGAGTGATATGTAAAAGGAAATACGAGATAAGCAGTACAGGTGAGAAGCACATGAGAATAAGAAGAGGAGTGTAAAAATATGTAGAATGGACGTAAGGAGAAGTAGAATTTGATGAATATTCATGCGTCTATAGAAAAATTAACTACAGACTCTATTCTAAACCTCACCATACTAGTATAGTATTTCTTACTATGTCTATTTGAATACTCTACACCAATGTAAACATTCTTTCCCTTTATTTAAACCACTTTTTGTCGATTTTGACCTAGATTACGCCCTCAATCTCAATAAAAAGTATGTCTATAACTCAAGAGCGGTGACTGGCATCGTTAGTGACAATTCTGCTTTCTATAGGTCTATCGATTACTCTATCAAAGGCGGAAAGTTCCCCTTAGCACACATGGATTAAAAAACGATGATCGCGTGTTTTTAGGGGTATCATGCCTCCAACGTGTACGTCTGCTTATTCGATTTAGTAACGTGACATGATAGTCGGTTACCTGAACTCAGAGTGTGAAGGGTCTATAATCTATACATTGCCTGTCTACAAAGTTACCAACTCCCACCCTTAACACAGCCTATGAACCAACTTTTGCATCGCGTTTTCAGAGTTCGAATACATTTCTAATACCGTGTGTCTATCCGGCCGATAACGCCTGTTAACATTTTTTTCTCCAATTCAAAACTTTTATTTTGTGTGGAAAAAAAACTAACAGCGGATATTGAATTAGCTTCGGTGAAAGGTTTCTTAAAGTGATATTCAAGAAAATTGTTCAAGAAGATTTATGATGAATGTGAGGATTACTTAAAATTTTGAAGCGAGAAGCATTCAAGCGCGAAATTATTTTCAGTGAGTGAAGTGACTTTCTTATTAGGTACAATTTTCATTCAGGTTTAAAAAAAGATGTTAGAATAGGGTCTATAAAGGAAATGTATTACTTAGGACTATGAAAAAATACCCTGTCGTTTTCCGGGTTTCAAAAAAGTTTCGTATTTTCAAATTCAAGCCTTCGAAACTAAACAATTATTAATTTGAAGTGTTAATTTTTAAAGAATGACTAAGATATTAACAAATCGTTTTGAAATAATAATAGTAGATAACTCGAGGCTATCTACTAATAATAAAGATTTAGGTTTAAAATCAAACAATTCTGAATGTTTCAATAATATCTATGTGTATGGTATATTTTGGACAAGTGAAGAACATTCTAGAATTTGGATATAGTTTCATAAAATACAGACCTTTCAACAAAATTCCAAGTCATTCGAGATGATTTTAGAATAGAGCATTCCAGAATTTGTATAAAATTTCAGGAACCAAAGTTTTCAAATGAAATTCTAGAGAATTTCTAAAGATTCCAGATTTAAGAAAAAATTGGATATACAATATCCCTTTTGAAATATGTTACAAATGTCAAGGACAATCCAAAATTTTCAGAAGCTCTTAGAAATAAAAGAGTATTATAGAAAATCTCAAAATACTCTAAAAAATTTAGATAAAGAATTTCAGAATAGTCTGGAAAATTCTAGAACGTTCCAGAACATTTTAAACTCCCTTCAAATTTCAAAATTTCTGAACATTTTATGAAAATTTGGGGATCACAGTGACTCAGCAGTTTATTTGTAGGGAAAGTAAGGGAATTTTTTTTTGAAAAAAGGTGATTTTTTTCATTTCATTTTCTATTTTTTGGTCAGAACAAATGTGTCGCTGAATTCATGATATCAGATGCTTTTCGAAAATTTAGAAATTATTAAAGAGAAGTTTCAAAAATAAATAAAAACATGCTCCTGAGATATTAGGTTTTTGAATACGGATAAACAAAGTTTGGTGTCAAAAGAATAACCAATTCCGAAAAAATCGAATGAGAATTTTTAGATTAAAATTTCATGGGTAATCAAAATCGGCCTTGAATAGCAATAAAAAACAGAATTTTTAATTTTTTGCAAAAATAAAAACATGCTTCCGAGATATCGAGATTCTGAGAGACAATAAAAAGATTTCGATCTAAAAAATTGTTCTGTTCCGAGAAAATCAAAATTAAAGATTACGATATCACATCATGAAAGAAATATTTTGCTGAAAAACCGAAAAGATAAGAAATTTTTTTTCAATAACTGGTATTTTCAAGAAATTTCTATGCTAAGAGGCTTGAAAAAAATTATCACTATGTTGAAATTTCAACTTTAATTTTTGATAAAAAAGTTGAATATCTAGTTTTGTACTGCCACCCTACATTTATAATTTTGTGTTATAAGATTAGTTTACTAAAAATCCTGCGTGCTCATTGTGGATACTTTCAAATTCAAAATATTTAATTTAAGAGCTTCTACATTTTTTTATCAATGAAAAAGCTTCAAATTCATAATTTTTCAACCGGAGCTTTTGGATTCTGAAAAATTTTGAATTTTTTGGTGAGTTCTAAGTTTTGTTTTCGAATTTTTGAACTTTTCAGTTAGAGATTTTTCAAATTTTAAGGCAGTTTTTTTCAAAGGTTCTTGAATTTGGTAGTTTTTGAGCCTTTGGACCTTCGAGAAAGTCGCCTTTAAAAAAATTAGGAACGTTATTATTATGTGGATATTATACATTGATATTTATTGCAAGAGTTGAATTTAAATCTCCGAAATTAAGATATTTAGGGCTATTCAGATAAAGAAATATCATTTTGGATATCCTTTAATATTATGAGAATTCATTCAAGTTTAAAAGTTTCTCAATTTAAAAGCTTTTTGAATTTAGTAGTTTCCAGATTTGAAATCTCTCTCAATATGCGAGTTTTTAAAATTATTTGTAGAAAGTCTGTGAATTTGAATAGTATCAAATTAAATATTCTCTGAATTTCTACTTTTTTAAGTTGCGGATCATTCCAAATTCAAAATTTTAAATATTGAAGTTTCCACTTTTTTTTTAGTTGAATTTGTAAGTTTTTTGAAACTAGAGTTGGGTTCTAAATTTGGATCTGCAGTTTTCAAACTTTTTGGTTACGTAGAAACACATTTTTTGTTAATTGAAGAGCTTCAAATTTGAAAGTTTTTCAACTGAAGCTCTTAGAATCTACAAGCTTTTGAATTATTTGATAGGTTCTTAATTTGATTTTTTAATTTTTCAATCAGAAATTTTTCAAATTTTAAGGTAGTTGAATCAAAGGCTTTCAAATTTGGTAGTTTCTTAACTTGCGCATTTTGTAATTTCAAGCAAATTCATTTAAATTCACAAGCTTTAATAATTTTTTTCAAGTTAGGAGCTTAAAAAATTATTTGGTAGGGGTCTTTAAATTTGAGTATTCTGAAATTAAATTTCCTCCGAATTTTCTATTTTTTAAAGTTGCAGATCTTGTCGAATCCCAATATTTGAACATAAGTGTTTTCACATTCTTTATTAATTCAAGAGCTTCAAATTTGAAAGTTTTTTTAAGTGGAGCCCTTAGAATTTGATAGCTTTTAAATTATTTAATAGCTTCTAATTTTCATTTTTTAATCTTTAAATTTTTTAAATCGAAATTTTACAAATTTTAAAGTAGTTTTAAATTTGGTAGTTTTTCATCCTTTGGATGCTTGATATTATACCCTCATATTTATTGCAAAAGATGAATTCAAAATTTTGAAATTGAGATATTTAGGGCTAATTGAGATAAAGGGTATTTTAAATATTATAAAAATTCATTCAAATTTCAAAGTTTCCAAATGTAGAAACTTTTTTAAATTGAGAAGTTTTCAAATCTTTCTCAGTATGCGAGCTTAAAGAATTATTTGGTAAAGGTCTTTAAATTTGAATAGCATCAAATTAAATATCCTCTAAATTTTCCACATTTCAAGATGCTGATCTTTCAAACTTGGTAGCTTTTCAAATTACAAATTTTTTAATTTCAAGAAAATCCATTTAAATTTAGAATCTTCAATAATCTTTCTCAAGTTGGGAGTTTGTAGAATTATTTAGTAAGCGTCTTCAAATTTGAGTAGTTTCAAATTAAATTTCCTCTAACTTTTCCATTTTTTGAAGGTGCGGATTCTTTCAATTTCAGAATTTTGAACTTGCTAGTTTCTACATTTTCTTAATAATTGAAGAGCTTAAAATTTTCAAGACCTTCTTTAACTGAAGCCTTTGAAATCTGAAAGCTTTTGAACTGTTTGATAAGTTCTAAACTTCATTTTTTAATTTTTTAATTTCTTAAATAGAAATTTTTCAAATTTTACGGTAGTTGAATCAAAGGCTTTCAAATTTGTTAGTTTTTCAGGCTTTAGATCCTCGAGAAAGTCACCTCTAAAAAAATTAAGAACATTATTATGTGGATACTATACCTTTATATTTATTGCAAAATTTAAATTTAATGTTTGGAAATTGAGATATTTAGGGCTAACTCAAAGGAATATTATATCAGGTAGCCTTAAATATTATGAAAATTCATTCAAATTTGAAAGATTTAAATTCAAAGACTTCTAAATTTAGAAACTTTTAAATCTTTTCAAAAACCGAGCAGAAGACATTAACCGACTTGAACAATTTTTCATGTACTATACTTCTTTCGAACACTGAACCACAACTTTCTTTTGCTCGACTTTTATTTTTTTTAAATTATCCAAAATGAGTTCAAATATTATATTTTATATTTACTGACGAATTTTAAGATGCAAATATTTTAAAAATACAGCTTTCGAAATTTTTACACATATATTTCACAAAAATATGAAATTATGCACTATCATGCGAAAATTCCAAAATTATGCGACGGAAATAAATTAATGCGTTTTAATGCAGCGTTAAATTGAGGACATTTGATATGAAAACTTCATATAACATAAAATTTCTGAGTTATACTTTATTTTGAGACATTATGCGATTATGCGCTTCGCATATACTAAAGGTCCGTAGAAATAAAGAATTTTCAATGAAAATATAAATTATTCAACAAAATTCTACCACATTTAGAACGACTGCAAAATCCTCGGAAAAGAAAATATTCGCAATAGAAATTTCCCGAAATTATCAAATTGCCGAAAATATAAAAATCCCCAATTGGGAAATTCCTGAATAGTAAAATACACGACAGTTTATAACAATGCAGAATTTTTTAATTCCCAAAATAGAACATTGCTAACAGAAAATTCGCGAATTATGATATACTAGACCCTGTAAGATTCCCGACCCTAGAGAATTCCTGAATTTTAACAATTAAAAAAATTGTGTTTCAATTAATATTATTTATTTATTAAAAATACATAACGGAATATTTTGATCAAAGAAAATATTTCATGATTGTATTTTCAATAAATAAATAATGTTTATTTGAAACAATTTTTAATTGTTAAAGTGCGGCAATTTTCGGCAATTTTGTAATTTTTGAACATTTTTATTCAAATATTTTCTTTTTCGGAAATTTCGCAGTGTCGGGAATTTTATTTTTCGGGATTTTTCAGTCGTCCCGAACGTTTATGCGAGATGTCTGAAAATCCCCAAAAATAAAACTTCTGACTCCGCAAAGTTCCCGAAGAAGAAAATATTCAAAATAGAAAATTCCCAAAATTATAAAAATCCTGCCAATTTATAATATTACAGAATTCTAAATTCCGGAAATAGAAAATTGACAAATTATAAAATATCCGACATTGTGGAATTTCCGACACTAGAAAATTTCCGAATTCTAACAATTGAAAAAATTGTGTTCTAATAAATATTATTTATTTATGAAAAATACAATAATGAAATATTTTCATTGATGAAAATATTTCATGATTGTATTCTCAATAAATAAATAATATTTATTTAAGAACAATTTTCCTAATGGTTAAACTTCGGAAATTTTACAGTTTCGGATATTTTATAACTCGGCAATTTTCTATCCGCAATTTTCCATGTCGGGAATTTTAAAATTTAGCAATATTGAAAACTGTCGAGAATTTATTTATTCGGGAATTTTCCGATTCGGGATTTTTATACTGTCAGCAAATTTATAATTTCGGATATTTTTATTTCAAATATTTTCTTCTTCGGGAATTTCGTAGTGTCGAGAATTTTATTTTTCGGGATTTTTCAGTCGTCCCTAGCATTTATGCGGGATGACTGAATTTCCCGAAAAATATCAATGAAAAATTTTTTTTTTAATAAATATTATTTATTTATTAAAAATACAGTAATTAAATATTTTTATCGATGAAAATATTTCATGATTGTGTTTGTAATAAATAAATAATATTTATTTAAAAACAATTTCCTAAATGGTTAAATTTCGGAAGCTTCAGAGCTTCGGATATTTTATAAGTCGGGAATTTTCTATTTCGGGAATTTGAAAATTCAGCAATATTAACAACTGTCGGGAATTTTCCAATTCGAGATTTTTATATTGCCGGCAATCTTACAAGTTCGAAAATTTTCTATTTCAAATTTTTTTTGGGAATTTCGTAGTTTCGGGATTTTCAGTAGTCCCGAACATTAATGCGGGATGATTGAAAATCCCGAAAAATAAGATTCCCGACACCGCGAAATTCCCAGATAAGAAAATATTCGAAATAGAAAATTCCAGGAATTATAAAATTCTCGACTGTTTATAATATTACAGAAATTTGAAATTCCCGAAATAAAAAATTGCCGAATTATAAAATATCCGACACTGTAAAAGTGCCGACACTAGAAAATTCCCAAATTTTAACACTTCAAAAAATTGTATTTTCACAAATATTATTTATTTATGAAAAATACAGTGATGAAATATTGCGATCGATTAAAATATTCCATTAATGCATTTTCAATAAGTAAATAATATTTATTTTTAAGAAATTTTTAATTGCTTGAGATCGGGAAATTTTGAGTGTCGGATATTTCATAATTCGGCAATTTTCTATTTCAAGGATTTAAAAATTCGGTAATATTATAAACTGTCGTGACTTTTATTATTCGCGAATTTTACAATTCGAGTTTCTTATATTGTGGGCAATTTTAAAATTTTGGGAATTTTCCATTTCCAATATATTCTTTTTTGGGAATTTTGCACTGCCTGTAATTTTATTTTTTGAGATTCTTCTGGCATCTTGAACATTTATGTAAGACGATTGAAAACAGTCGAAAAATAAATTTGAAATAAAATTTGAAACAAATTTTTAAATTTAGAAAAATGGCGAAATGGCAACTGTTTTTCTAAAATTCTTGAAAGTCGATTTTCTCAAAAAACTGACTTCAAAAATTTTTTAAAAAATAAAGGATGGTAATATGTACTACATACCTGTATCTCTTGATTTTCGTTCCTACTAATCCACTGCTTCACACAGAAAAAATTATTTTGAAAAATGAAATTTTCGTATTTTCTCGGAAACAACGAAAGGTACAAAAAAATTTCATCTAAAAGTTTGCACATACAGAAAAGTTCTACAGAAAATACCAGTTGCTCTGGTGTGATATCTTGTATCTTTTATGAGAAAAAAAATTATATTTATAAATCAAAAAAATTATCGGCCTCAAAAATGGTTAAGCCTCAATAAAACTGATGTCTTCCTTGTGTAATCAGAAACTGTAAACAAATATAGGAATGAATCAAAAAGGTGGGGCTTCCCAGAAAATGTTTATTTTTATCATAGAATTTTGAAAACATAAAATTAAGATTTTCAAAAAAAACCACAATTTTTTTTCCAATATTTAGAAGAAGTTTCTGCTAATATAAAAAAGGCATCTTACTCGTAACAGTTTTATGTGGGCTAAACCAATTTTGAGGCCAAGACAATTTTTTTGTGTAAATATAAGTTTTGATATTTTCTCGCAAACTATGCAAGACTTTTGGTTGAAAATTTAATTATTTGGTCAGAAATGCAACCTTTTTATCGATGAGTCGCCTTCTTGGTCTAAAATTCAACTACTAGTTTGAAAGTTGAACTACTTTGTTAAAAATTCTTTTTTTTGTTGTTGAAGTTTCACCTATTTGGTTGGAAATTTAACTATTGTGTTGAAAACTCGTGTCATTTTTGGTTGAAATTTAATTTTTTTATTCGACCAAAAAAGCGACTTTTCAAAAAATGAGTTAAATTTCTATTTTATTGAAAACTAGTTTTTTTTGTTAAGAATAAATTTCTTCAACTGAAAATGTAACTATCCCATTTTTGGTTAAAAGTTGATATTTTTAATAAAAATTGATCTTTTCCAATTGAAAATTTATGTATTTTGTTCAAAAGCATATTTTTTGATTGAATTCAACAGTTTTTTATTTCAAATTCAAATCTTGTTTGGTTAAAATATCAACTTTTAAATGTTTCGTTAAGAACTCATCTTTTGGTAGAAAAATCAGCTGCGCAGTTCAACTACTCTGTATAAAATTAATTTTTTTTTATACGAAGATTCGTTCTTTTAATTGAAAATATAACTACTTGTTTGTAGAATATTCATCTTTCTGGCTTGAAAATTTAACAATTTGGTAGAAATTTAAACTATTTGGTTGAAACTTGACTTTTTTGTTGAAAGTTCGTTTTTTGTGGTTGAGAATTCAACTATTTTGGCAGAAAATTCAACTGTTTTGTAGATAATTATTTTTTTTGGTTTTAAAATTAAACAACTTTATTGCAAATTTAACTATTTTTTTCGAAAATTCGTTGTTCACTTGGTGAAAAATTAATTTTTTTCTGAAAATTTAACGATTCCATTTTTGGTTGACAATTTATCATTTATAAGACGAAAATTCAACTATGTGTACAAAATTCATTTTTGGGTGAAAAATTCATCTTTTTGGTTGATGATTCCACTATTTGGTTAACAATTCATCTTTCTTGATTAAAAATTAACTTTCTTGTTAAAAATTCATCTCTTTTGGTTTGAAAGCCAACTGTTTCTAAAAACATTCCACTTTTTAGCTTGAAAACTTAACTCTTTTGTTGAAAATTCGCCTTTTTGAGTAGAAAATTAATCTTTGTTGAAAATTCATCTATTTGGTTGAAGGTTGAACTATCATTTTTTAATTCGAATTTCCTCGTTGAATTCCACTGGTTTTAAATTCATTTCTTTAACTGAAAATGTAACTATTCTATTTGGGCTACAAATTTACGTTTTTTATTCGAAAATTCAAATGTTTGGTTGAAAATTCATGTATTTCTTGAAAATTCGTCTTTCTGTAGAAAATTAATCTCCATGGTTAAAACTCCATCTTTGTTAGTTAAAAATTCAGTTATTTTGATTCAAAATCCAACTTTCTTGTTAAAAGTTTAATTATTTTGTTGAAAATTCAACTAATTTGTTTAAATTATCTATTTTTGTCGAAAATTCAACTTTTTTGTTGAAAGTTCGACCATTTTGTTAAAAATGCCTCTTTGTAGGTTGAAAATACAACTATTTGATCAAAGAGTCAGTTATTTTGTGAAAAAATTAATTATTTGGCTGAACATTCAGTTAATTTGTTAAAGCCATCTTTTTTGGTTGAAAATTTAACTGTTTTATTTAAAGTTCGTCCTTTTGGCTTGAAAATCTGATTATTTGGTTCAAAGTTTAACTAGTTTATTGAAGATTCGTCTCTCGTGCTTGAAAGTTTAACTATTTGGTTATTAATTCAATTTTTTGGTTGAAAATTATTTTTTTTGGTCGAAAATTCATCGTTTTTGATACTTTGGACTGTTGAAGTCTGATATTTTAGTATTTTCAATTATTTTTCTTTCACTCGAAACGCGAAAAAAACTCAGAATAAAGATGAAATCCGTGTTTAGCCAACGTCTACGTTACTTTTTTGGGGGGATGGGGGGGGAGTCAAAAATAGCCCAAAATTGTTAACGTATGGCGGCTCCTTACCAAGAACGAAACTCGGGAGATATGTAGTATAGTATAGTAAATATTACTATCTAATTCTAGAAGAAAAAAAAAATGGTTGAAAGTGGGATTTTTTCATTTTTCCAAATTTTCAAATTTTTTTTGTCATCAGTTCGCAGGTAGTCTTCGAATTATTGTAACAAATCAAAAAAAAAGAAATTGGATCAAACTGTGAAATACGTATTCGTTTATTTTCGCTGTAGAATGATATAGAAAATTCCGAAATATCCCACAATATTGGAAATAATACAGATTTTAATTTGAAAGCAAACAATTTTGAATGTTCAGTATAAAGTTATTTAAGTTTAACACTTTTAATCCCTTCTCTTTCAAAAGGTATGAACTTGAAATGCTTCAATAATCAACACTTCAAATTTAAAGTAGGGCAGCTATTAAGAGGCTTACAATTTGATGTAAATTTTTTCAATCTAGAAAAATTCGACTCAAAATGTTTGAATTTTTAGGGTTTCGTAGACCCGGACGGAAACCCTTATGCTTTCGATCAGGTGTCCGTCCGTCGTATAAAACAAGAGACGTAAGCGGAAATGAGGGAAAGTGAGGGAAAGTTAGGGAAAATGAGTATAAAAAAGGGGAAAATGAGTAGGAGTAAGGCAAAAGTGACGGGAAGTTGAGGAAAATGAGTAGAAGTAAGAGGGAAGTGAGGGGAAGTGAGGGGAATCAAGTAGTAGTGAGGGGAAATTAGGGAAAGTGTGAAAATGAGAAAATTATGGAAAATAGAAGAATTTAGAGGATGTGAAAGGAATTTAGGGGAAATGAGTAGAAGTAAGGCTGAAATGGGCGAGTAAGGGGGAGTTAGGGGAAGAAAGTGGTAGTAAGGGAAAATTAGGAAAAGTGTAGGAATGGGAAATCAGGAGAAGTGAGGGGAAGGGGAAATCAGGAGAAGTGAAGGGAAGGGGTAATCAGGAGAAGTGAGGGGAAGGGGAAATAAGGAGAAGTGAGGGAAAATAAGAAGAAGTAAGAGAGCGTAAAAGAAAATGAGAGAAAGTGGTGAGAAATAAGGGGTAGCGAGGGATAGTTAATGAGGAAAAATGAGGGGAAGCAGCGAAAAGTGAGAGGAAACAAGAAATAATAAAGAAAATTTATGGGAAATGAGGGAAAATCGGGAAAGGGGAAGCAAAGTAAGGGGTAATAAGGGGGAATAAGGAGAAGTGAAGGGTGTGGAAATGAGGAAAAATGAGGAAAAGTGGTGGGAAGTCAGGGAAATTATGGAGAAATAACGGGAAATGATGGAAGGGTGGGATTGTAAATAAGAAAATATGAGAGGAAGTGAAAGGAAATAAGGCGAAGTAAGAGAAAGTAAGGAGAAATGAGGGAAAGTAGGGTCAAATGAGGGGAAGTTAGGGGAAGCAATAAGTATTGAGGGAAAGGTAGGGAAAGTGTTGGGAGTGGAAATAAGGGAAAAATCGGGGCATTGAGGGGAAGTGAAGGGAGATAAGCGAAAATAAGAGGAAGTAAGGGGAAATGAGGAACAGTGAGGGGGAAATAGGAAAAAGTAAGAGGAAGTAAGAAGAAATAAGGAAAAGTAAAAGGAAGTAAGGAAAAATAAAGAGAAGTAAGAGGAAGTAAGGAAGAATAAGGAAAGGAGATTTCAATAAGGGGAAATGAGGGAAAGCAAGGGGTATCAAGCGGAAATCATGGGATGTTTAGAGAGGGTAAATAAAGGAAAAATGAGTGTAAGTAAGAGGAAGTGACGGGAAGGGTGGGATAGAATATTATGGAAGTGGTGGGGAATGAAGTGAATAATGTGAGGGCAAATGAGGTGGAATGAGAAAAAAACGGGAAATGAGGAAAAATGAGGAGAAGTAGTGGAAAATGAGCAAAAAAAAGAGAGAATGTAAGGGGTAGAAAGGGTAAATTGGGGTCAGTGTGGGGAGGGAAGTAAGGAAAATCAAGGGACGCTAGGAGGGATAGGAGGAAGTAATGGAAAGTAAGGGGGAATATGGGAAAGTAAGGGGAAGTGATGAGAAGTGAGGGAAAGCAACAAGTAGTAAGGTGAAATTAGGGGGAGTGTAGGGAAGGGATATGAGAATAAATGAGGAGAATTGAGGGAAAGTGAGGGGAAATGAGGGGATGTTCTGAGAGTGGTTGAGGGAGGGAGAGGGGAATATTTGAACGACTTCATTAACGACTTAATGGGCTACGAAACCCTTTTTTGTAAGCGCCTGCCGTCTACTTTTAGTAATTTTTAGAATTAGAGCTCATGGGTAAATTTGTATTTTAAATAAATAAGAATTGAAAAATGTACAACCTGAAAAAAGTTAACCAGAGTGAGGAAAAAATTTGCTGAAACCTAATTTGGAATCTCTTGATTGGATTTAATAAGACAATGATAAAGAGGGAAGGAAAATAATTAGTGAGTGATACGTGTCTAAATATTTTAATAAGTGAATGGCAATGACGCACTGTGGAGGTTTTTGGGCCACTTTGGAACTCCTTGTCTCCGAATCAACCCCTCCGGCTTTTGCAGAAGATATTGAAGATTGGCTCGACGAAGTTTCTAATAAAATCAAATTTAACTTTAAAAACGTGTCTGAGGAAGAAACTTCAAAGAAAACGGATGAGGAAAAAGAAATTGAGGATTATCGGACTATCATCGAGTGCAAGTAATTTTTTTTAAATCTTCTGTCAATCATTTGAATTGCACACTCATTTCGCGTAACTGTGCCGACAGTTCATGTACCAGCTTCACGGTGGTTTATGCTCGACTGCTTTTGGCTCCCCCCTGAGCGTCCCTTGACGCCCTATACTCAAGGTCTTCGGTCGAACAGTCAGTGCCGTATCAGAAGTTGTTTACATTGCGATTTTCTGGGCATATACTCTTGTACGTGTGTCGGGTTCAGAGACTATACTATATAAGCGATCCTGAGTGTTTACTCACTCGTCGCTTTAAATCCGATTAAAACTAGATTTAAATAGCGCCCGGTACTGTGCCGACCAAACACGAGACCAGCACACTTACGCGAGATGAGTGCACTTCCAAATTTTAATTTATTCTTATGCTGAGAGACCATTCATAAATTAAATAACAGCTTTTTGGGGGGAGGCCAAATATTATGATCTGTTACACGAAAAGATGAGGGCGGAGGGTAAATAAATACCGTTACGTATTTGTATTTGTATTTATTGAAGAAAAGTTCTTAGGGCTAATCAGCCCTTTGAGAAACATGTGGTACATACCACCTTGATCAAAAAGTTTTAGGACTTTATTTTTAAACTCAAAAATACAAGTTTATTCATCATAATCGATATTGTCCCCTTCAAAGTACTCCCCATCGACTGCAACGCACTTATG
>JAUMHM010000003.1:4272559-4304598 GCA_032362435.1 Melikaiella ostensackeni | reverse complement strand
GGAAAAATAAATTGCCACTTTTCCAAAATTTTCGTTTTTCTTTTGTAGGCTAAGTATTTATTGAATGACCCTCGTATTAACCATTTCTTCCACTTCAGAGGCACAGTTGGTATTCTTAGGATAGCTTTTATCTTCATTTTTTTCAATAAACGAGTATCGCCATCTGAAGAAAACCCTGTTGAACAAATTCCTCTCAACGCTACCTCTTCATTCATCCAATTCCATTTTCCAATAACATTACACGAAGTAAAGCGATTATCCGTGCCAAAGAATACCTAACAAAAAGCAGCAACTCCGCCTTGAAGTGGTTGAGCCATTATTACATAACCATAATTTGTGAGGCAACTATTTTTAAAATATTTTTCGATTGTTTCACTCGAAGTAGCTTCAAATTATCCGTACTATAGATCGTTACATCCGCAAAGTCTAGCGGTAACATGAAACGAACAATTTGATTGAAGGCTAATGGCATTTTTTCAGTTCTTGGAACTTATTATAGGTTCGCTAGTAAGGTGCCGCATCTAGACTTATAATATCTTTGGGCTCAAAAGAGTAAATCGCAATTTCTGAGGCGATTTTGAGAAAAACGAAGAGAAAAATTAAGATTGAGGACAAGTTCAAGCAAGGGAATCAAGAAGGTAAAAGACGTTGAAGATAAATTTGCAATATATTATCATATAATTTTGATAATCTTTATCTAATTACTATTTTCTTGAAAAAAAAATCATAAACTCAATTGTTTAGTCAATCGAGTTTAAGACTTGAAAAATTTTCTTTGATTATTAATTCTTTGAATTTTGGCATGTATACGACTCAGTATCGTATTATATTAGTGCCTTTTTGCAGTAGAGTTTTTAAATTTTAATCCCATGTAAACCCGTGTAATCTTATGTAATCTCATGTAATCTCTTGTAATTTTATGTAATCCTGTAATCTTAAAATCTGGTGTACACGAAAAATCGAAGTGGTTAACCCCTCGGTGCCGATGAACCTTGAGTTCGGGGTGCTGCAAATAATTTGGACGTAAATGCGATGACGGATTGCGAGACGGTCGAAGTCTTGAGTGGATGGATCGACTTAGAGATGACTTGCTGGATTGCTATGATTCCAGCATCATCCCTGATCACAGGAGTTACATAGCATGCCTGCACACTCTGTGGTGCCAGGAACACCCAGAGCTTTCGCACGTTTCGCAAAAGAGGTTGCGAAATCGGCCCGAAAACCTGTTGCAAACAGGATATACACTCATCTACTGTTACTGTGCCAGCCTCGGGTTTGGTCGACACAGTAACGGAGGCTATCAAAATATAGTTTCAACCGGATTTAAAGCGACGAGTTCAAAAACATCAGGACCGCATTTATAGTCTCTACACACGCACAAAAGTATATGCGCGGAGAGTCGCGATATAAATAACATATAATACGTCCGGAAAACAATGTCCACCAACCACTGCCGAAGAGGTGAAGAAAGCACTGAGGGGCACGAAGAAATTCTCCGCTGCCAGACCGGATGGTATCAAGGCAGGCTGTCAAGAAAACCTGCTAATCGGTAGAAGCGACTGCAAAGACGCTGCAGCCTTCAATCGCAATCTGTCGATGGCCTGGATTGACTACCAGAAAGCTTTCGATTCAAGCTCCCATAAACTTATCATCTGTCTGTTGGAAAGCTTTAAGGCTCATCCACATATAGTGGGATGCATGGAGAGATTGACGCTCCTTTGGGAAACTAGATTTAATATCTCACCTGGAAAACATCGTGTGACAACTAACAGCATCACCTTCCAGAGGGGCGCCTTTCAGGGTGACACCATGAGACCTCTTTTCTTTTGCATTACACTTTTTTCACATCTCTCGCACTGCGCAATTCTCATGGGTACCTCTGCGGCAGAGAGACCTAACTATACCTAGGCGTGCCAGAAAGCCACATTCAGGATATAACATCAGTGAAGGAGGCTCTCCGAAGCAGAAACAAGCGTCCCCTTCGACAGATTTGGTCTTCCAATCTGTTGGCGTTAAACAAGATATCTGCAACTAACATGCTTGCCGTCCCGGATCTACTCTATTTATTTGGGGTGGTTCTATGGACGGAGTAGAGCTCACAGCCCTCGATATCGCCACACGTAAGATCATGCTTATGCAGAAGAGCTTGCATATCAACTCGTGCGTTCCGCGCTTATACATCCCACGCCGTAAAGGCGGACATGGACTTCTAAATATCCAGTGTCCTTATGACCGAATTATCTTGAGTACAGCTTACATCGTGGCAAATGGAAGAGATCCTCTCCTGACAATGGTCAGGAACCACGAGATGATTGGCAAAGGAGCGTTCTTCTACAAAGCCGCGGAGCAAGTGGCCGAGACCCTTGGACTGGATCTTAACATCAGAAGTGAGGAAAGCACTCATTACTCAATTCAGATGCCACACTTCTAAAAGCCCGAGTAGAGAAAGCAGAGGTGACCAGCTTCCTCGAACAACTCCACGACAAGAAAATGCACAGAAACTTTCACAGAAATGTAAAAGATCAGTCCTTGTCGATGGAGTGAATGTTTGCTTCCTTTAAATCATCCGGACTTAATTTAGGCACAGAGGGTCTCATTTCCGCGTGTGAGGACAGTGTCATTTGCACCTTGGTATACCGTAGCCGCATCTTACGTGAAGAAGTCCTCAGCGACAGGTGCAGAGCGTGTTATGTACATTATGAGCACCTACGATTATTACTATCCGATTGTCTCACTCACGTGAGAACGACGTATCTCCACAGGTACAATGCGGCCCTAAATGTGCTTTATTACCATCTTTGTCGCTCTTACGGTGTTAACCGAGACCCCGCCATGTCGAACGCTCCCAGAGAGATAGAGTCGATTGTTGAGAACGAGTTGTGCAAAATTTACTGGAACTTCGACTTCAGGCTAAAAGTCGTACACTCGAGGCCTGACATCGTGCTCCTTGACAAAGAGAAGCGAACGATGTGTGGGCGTATTTTTCGCTTATTAATGTGTCCAAATCTTCCTCAGTCTGTCAAAAAATTCCACGTTATCCTCTTCTAAAAATGTAGAAGTAATTGTATTCCCGAACAGCACCATCGTCCCGTGGTCGTTCCGCGGAACATTTAAGGGACCGTGTTCGTCCCGTGGGATGCCTACGGGACTATAGTGCTGTCCGAGTTCTTATACACTTTGTTTCGTCATAGTTTTACTCAAATTTTTACGTATTGTTTTTTGCGGGTTTTTTTCACTCATTTTCATGAGTGAATGACATTTTAAATTCAAAGTTATTCACCTCTACATGAACTATCAGTGTTTCGCGATCCTTTTTTTTTATGCTATTTCTTCCTAGGATTCGGTTTTTTTGTTGGGTGGTGTGTAGCCTACGCGAGACAGTTCGAAGCCGTGTTTCTGTGCACGCATCCAAAAGGATCGAAAAAGGAGGATAAAATCATTATCAAGCTTTTTGAGAAGCACCCCACCTATAATTTGCGACAAGTCCAAAAAGTTTTGTCAAGAAAGGGAGTAAATATAAGCCTACAGACGACACAACGCCGTTTGAGATCTGCCGGCTATGGGTGGAGGAGCACGGTGCTGAAACCGTTCTTGAAAGTGGAGCACATTGAAAAGCGACTGGCATGGGCGAACGAAAATATCCAACGCGACTGGTCAAACGTAATATTCACAGATGAGCCGTCGTTCTGGGCATGGGTTCGTACACCACGTGCGTGGTCCGTACGCGGTCTACCATTCGTCCAACGCAGCGTTAAGCATCCGGTGAAAGTCCATGTGTGGGGTTGCTTCTGCAAACTAGGTTTTGGCATCTTGCATGTGTTCACTAGCAACCTGAACGCCGAAAGTATGCTTGAAATCTATCAGACGGCTTTGATAAAGTCTACAGAGAAGTGGTTTGGGTAAGGAAATAGAGAATGGATACTTCAGGAAGACAACGACCCAAAACACCGCAGCTGCCTTTGCAGCCAGTGGAAAGAGGAAAATAGGATGAATGTCTTGAACTGGCCCTCACAATCCCCAGACGCAAATCCGATAGAAAATGTGTGGTCTATAATGAAGCAGAAACTTCGTGAAAAGCGTGTCTTCAACATCAAACAGCTGACTCGACACCTGCGTGAGATTTGGAGATCCTTACCCTGCATTATGGCCGAAATTTTGGTGGAAAGCATGCCCCGACACTGTCAAGCTATAATCGACAATCATGGGGATTGGACGCCATACTAGGTGAATGCATGACGGTCTTGTGGAACTGACCGTAAATCAAGAACCATTCGTTTCAACAATAAACTCGACAATTTTTTTCACTAACAAAAATCGGCATTCTTCTACAGAAAAAAAAAATTGATTAGCAATACAGGCGTAACTTTACATGTTAAAGATATATTTTATCAACAATTTGAGCTTTTAATACTTTGCTCCATCTTCTCAAGAATGAGTTTATTAATGTTAAAATGATATAGAATATAGAATTTTTCATCTAAATCAATACAAAATATAGACATCGGTCAATTAGTTTCCAATCGACATCGATCAAGTAAAACATTACTTCGACCCTAATTTTACTTTCACATTCATTCACATTCTACTTTCACAGAAGATCCACATGAGAGCTGAAATTATTAATAAAATATATCTTATGTTAGACCATGATGATAATTCTTTTTTCAATACTTTTAGTAAAAATTTTATTTTCATCGGTTGTTTCAAGAAGGGAAACCACTCCAACTGAGAAAAAATAGAAAGTAAGAAATTGAATTCGGCTACCAGTGTTCTGAATGCTTTTCATTAAAAAAATTTCTATTCCCTTCTTCTTAATGCCTCACGTAGGCATTTAGAAATGAAAAGCATTCAGAGACAGTGGTGGCCGAATTTAATTTCTTACTTTCTATTTTTTTCTCAGTTGGAGTGAATGGCCGCTTTCACAACTGATGCTATTTTTCCTAAATGTGGGGAAAATAGATCAGCTGAGCTCCAGAGTGGAGAAAGAAGCTGCGCCATGGAGCTGTGTTGGCACGCAGTACTTTTTCCTCTAATATCGTTCATGGGCCCTCTCAACAACTGACGAAAAAAAATTTTCACCAGACTTCTTGGGAAAATTTATGCGCATGACACACAGAAAAAACATCTGATCACTACGTTGGGTGTTGCTACATTTGCTAACGACTTGTGCATCAAACTAATCCGATGTGTATATCAGCTGTACCTGTATATCAGCGTGTATATTAAGGTGTATATCAGCCGTACTTGTGATGCAAATATTAATGATTTATTACAAAAGTCTCATAAGATCTATGACAGCTACCTCTTGTGAAATTCGTCAAATCTTGAGAAATTCTTTCCAGTTCTCCGCTTTTTATAGATTTGGACGATATGAAACGATGAATGAATCCGCAAATATCATTCCATTCTCGACATGGAATCATGTCAGCGAGATCGAATTTTTTATCAAAGTCCTCAAATATCTAAAATACAATAAAGCTTGTTACGTCGTAACTATCCCTATGAATATTCTGATTATTTTATATTTTATTTATGTATATTATAAGGATTTTAGTTTTCTTTTTCTTTTACATCTTCAAATTCTATAATTTCACTTTTTCTCAGTTTGTATTTCGATGGCCTTTAAAACTTTTCTTCAAGATACCATATTTGTACAACGCCTAGTTTGATTCTTTTGTGCTATTATCTTTATGATATAAACGTGCTTTTCCCTTACTTTCGTTAAATAGTCCCTTATAGCTTCGAAAATCTGTCTTCGAAATTAGTATTTTCAAAATTGTAAGGTTTTATGTAAATCCTCTCAATGGCTTTATTGAGGGTCAGCTTTCTCATCTGTTTTCTTCGAATTGTGACTAATTTCATCAAGATCTCCTTAAGACCTTAAGTCCTCTACCTAGCTCCTTCAATCCCCCCCCCCCCCTCTTGCAATGGGCCTGCTCCAGCAATCCCTTCCACGCCAAAATTTTCCCTCTCTTCCGAACTTAAAATACCCCTAAAATCTCGTACCTCCATGTACCCTCAAAGCACGATTTGTCGTCAGAGAAAAACCAGCTTTCGGTAGAGCAACAAGTTCCGTATTTCGACTCGAAAATTGTTTTGTATTATACCTACTTTTCGGACTTGTTCTTTTTTACCTTTCGTTCAGTTCTACCCAATCGCTATCATCATAATCACTTCACTATTTTTCAGACATTTCTGTTTCCATTAAATTACCCACACAAATGTCATTGATTATTATACTGATATATATTTAAATATATACTATATCAAATGTACAATTTGATATTGTATTTGTATTTTTAAATTTGATATTGTATTACTTTTCAGCACTTTAAATTCAAAAATTTTCAATTTTGAGCGCTCTGAATTTGAAAATGATTCACTTTTAAGTTATATAGCGTTCATGAATTCAAATTTGAAACTCTACAATTTTGTACTAATGTAAATTTAAATCTATAAAATTTTGGGACATTTCAAATTCAAATTAAATATTTCACAAGAATTGGTTTTAATTATTTTTTGAGCTATGAAATACAATTATTTTCAAACGATATATTTTTTTGAAAGATTTAAAAATGAAAATGTTTCGATACATGCTTACAATTCAAAGTTGTTTAATAATAAACAATTCTAGTTTCAAATTTAATTTTCAAAGTTTCAAGCTAAAAGCTGATCCCCAAGATTGAAAATTTTTCAATTAACAATTTTGTAAGACGTTAAAAAAGGAGAAAGTCATACAACTTTCATAATATTTAAAATCACTCTGACTATTTTATTTATCAAACCAATTAGGTTTAAGATTCTACTTATGCTTGACATTAAAAAATTGTAATTGTAGTAGATTTGAGTAATTTAATTATTTTTACTGAAACTTATATCAAAAGACAAAATAATTAAAGTTTTTTTCTTCTTTATTTCAAGTACTTTAAGTGAAAAAAACACACACATCAATTGAGGCAGAAAATTAAAGAAACATAATTACTAAAATGTCGAAAATATTTATTTCAAAAATATTAGTTTCCAATTATTAATTTCATTTTGTTGTACAATTTCGAAGATTTTTCACTTCAATTCTGGGTTTTTTTGCGTTTCTTGTGAGTTTAGTTGCAAATATGCCTTTGGTAATGAATCAAGAATAGTTGAAAATATTAAGATATCAGACTTCACAGTTCAAAATACCAAAAGAAATGAACTTCCAACTCCAGAAAGACGAATTTTCAACCAAAAGAAATTAGTATTTAACCAAACAGTTACATTAACAACCAACTAGTAGAACTTTCAAGCAAAAGAGACAACTTTTCAACATAAGAGTTGAATTTTTACCAAAAAAAAACCTATTTTCGATCAACAATGATGAATTTGCAACCAAGAAAGATGACGTTCCTACCATAAAAGATAGATTTCCAATCCAAAAGGATAAATTTTTAACAAAACATTTGAATTTCTTATCAAAAAAGTCGACTTTTACAAAATTGTTGAATTTTCAACAAAATACTTGAATTTTTATACCAAATAGCTGAAATTTTTAACCTTCAAAGATCAATTTTCAATTAAGCGGTCGAATCTTCAACGAAAAAGTCTAATTTTCGACCAAAAAAAAGGTAAATTTAACAAAATAGTTGAATTTTTATACCAAATGGCTAAAATTTTAACCTACAAAGATGAATTTCCAACTAAATGGTCAAATTTAAAAAAAAAAGTTGAGCTTTCGACCAAAAATATGAATTTAACAAAATAGTTGAATTTTCATACCAAACAGCTGAGTTTTTAACCTACAAAGACGAATTTTCAACAAAAACATGAATTATCAACCAAATATTTTATTTTCAAATAAAAAACATAAATTTTTAACAAAAATGAAATAGCTAAATTTTCAGTTTAAAACATTACGTTTAAAAAAAAACGTATTTTCATCTAGCGGAATTTGAAGTAAAAAAACGAGTTTTTAACCAAGGAGTTAAGTTTTCATGCGAAAAAGTCAAATCTTTTACAAAACAGTTGACCTTTGAACCAGAAAAGTTGAATTTTCAACATGAAAGTTAATTTTCAATTAAGAAACGCAAATTTTTAACCAAATAGTTGAATTTTCAATTTGCAAATGATAAATTTTCAACCAAAAATGAAATAGTTAAATTTTTAGATAAAGGAATTAATTTTGAACCAAATGAATAGCGAATTTTCAACAAGATAGTATAATATTTTCAACGAAACATTGTTATTTTTAATCAAATATTTCAATTTACAACCAAAAATTACTTTTCTACCACAAACATTAAGGATCTATCAAAAGAGATGATTTTTCAACAAAATTGTTCAATTTTGAAGCCAAAAAGACGAACTATCTACATAATAGTTGAAATTTCTATCCAAAAATATTATTCTTCAACACAAAATTTAATTTTCTATCAAATAGTGAAATTTTCAAATGAATAGATTAATTTTTCACCAAATTGTTCAATTTTCAAACAAATTGTTGATTTTCCTACCAAAATAGTTGGATTTTCGACCAGAAATATGAAATTTCAACAAAAAAGTACATTTTCAACCAAATTATTTAATTTCCTACCAAATAGTTGAATTTTCAAATAGATTGTTTACTTTTTAAACAAATAGTAAAAAATACGAATTTTCAGCAAAATAGTTGAATTTCCAACCAGATAAATGAATTTTGAAATGTAAAAGATCAATTTTCATGTAAAAAAATTAATTTCCAGCCAAACATGGAATGAATTTTTTACACAATAGTTATCTTTCAACTAAAGAGGCGAATCTTCAACAAAAAAAATAAATTTTTAACAAAGTAGTTCATCTTTTAACCAAGTAGTTGAATTTTTGACCAAAAAAGATGTTTTTTTAACGTTTGACCTCTAACTTTTATCCTATGATATTCCATAAATATCCTCTGACCTTTGACCTCCAAACTCTGACCTATGGCAAATAACCCCTCACCCTCGAGCTATGACCACCCATCTTGGTTTCTATCGTTCTATCTCTAGCTTTTGACCCCTGAATGGAATATGATTTCTGACCTTTCATATTCGACCTCATTTTTGAGATTTGACAAATAGTCATTCATACATAACCTTTGACGGTCATATATTAACTGTTTGTCTTTTGATCGGTCATCTTTGACCTTTGACCCACGCCATATGACGTTTTAGCTTTAAGCTTTGACGCATCACCTCTGCTCTCAACGTTTGATCTTCAGCCTTTGACCTATGATATTTCAGAAGTGTGCCATGACCTCCGACCTCTGACTTCAGACCTATGCCAAATGACCCCTCACCCTCAACCTATGACCTCTCATCTTGGCTTTTATCGTTTTAAAGTCAAGCTTTTAACCCCTGAATGATATATGATCCCTGACCTTTCATGTTCGGTCTTATTTGTACGATTTGGCACTTCGTCATTAATATATGACCTTTGACGGTCATTTACTAACTTATTGACTCTTAATCGGTCATCTTGGACCTTTGACCTACGCTATATGACGTTTCACCTTTGAACATTGATGAATCACCTTTGCTTTTCGCGTTTGACCTCTAGTCTTTGACTTATGATATATCAGAAATTTCCCCTGACCTTTGACCTCTGAACTCTGACCTACGCTAGATGACCCTTCATCCTCGACGTATGACCTCTCAGCTTGACTTTTATCGTTAAATCTCTAGCTCTCGACCCCTGAATGAAATACGATATTTGACCTTTCATATTTGACCTCATTTCCAAAATTTTACATTTGGTTATAATATATGCCCTTTGTTGGTCATATATTAACTTTTCGACTTTCAGAAGGTCATTTTTTACATCTGACCTACGCCGTATGACATTTTAGCGTTGACTTTTGACGCATCATCTTTGCTTTTAACGTTTTATCGCTAAACTTTGACGTATGATATTTTCAATATCTAGCTTTTGTTCCCTGAATGAAATATGATCTATGACCCTTCATATTTGACCTCATTTTCAAAATTTGACACTTAATCATCGATATATGACCTTAAACGGTTATTTATCAACTGTTTGACTTTTGATCGGTCATCTTGGACCTCTGACCTACGCCGTATGACCTTTCACCATTGACCTTTGACGCATCATCTTTGCTTTTAACGTTTTATCTCTAAACTTTGACGTATGATATTTCAGAAATATCCTCTGACCTTTGACCTCTGACCTACGCTAGATGACCCCTCATCCTCGACCAATGACCTCTCTCCTTGACTTTTATCGTTTAATACCTAGCTATTGATCCCTGAATGAAATATGATCTTTGACCCTTCATATTTGACCTCATTTTCAAAATTTGACTTTTGACGCATCATCTTTGCTTTTAACGTTTTATCTCTAAACTTTGACGTATGATATTTCCGAAATATCCCCTGACCTTTGACCTCTGACCTCTGACCTACGCTAGATGACCCTTCATCCTCGACGTATGACCTCTCAGCTTGACTTTTATCGATTAATATCTTGCTTTTGACCCCTGAATGGAATATGATCTTTGACCCTTCATATTTGAACCCATTTTCAGATTTTGAGACTTAATCAATGATATATGACCCTTAACAGTCATTTATCAACTGTTTGAATTTTGATCGGTCATCTTGGATCTCTGGCCTACGCTGTATGACCTTTCTCCATTGACCTTTGACGCATCATCTTTGCTTTCAACGTTTTATCTCTAACCTTTGACGAATGATGTTTCAGAAATGTCCCTGACCTTTGACATTACACTTTTTCCACCTGTTCTAAGAATCATCATAAAATTATGCCTTCCTGCATGAACGGAAAGTTACTTCAAGAAGTCGAAAAAAAGAGAGATAGTCGAAAGCAATCGTAAGGTTTGTTTATTTGCTTATTGAAAATTGAAACAAAAAGCAGCATATAATACTCGTAACATAAACTCAAGTGTAAGGAAAAGCGACTGCAAGTGACGTTCATACAATCTGCCTTCAGAAAATAAAATAAGTAATCCATGGGATTGTTTATTAAATATATACTGTGTTACCAATGCTCAATAATTCATCTTTCAGTTAATTTCAATAAACCCTTATTTGTTTGTTTTTCTGAACAATTACTTATAATAATCTACAAGTTTCCGTTCGCAGCATAAAGTTGTCTCACAGAGATGCTTTTGTTTTTTTATTTCTATTTTTTAAATTTGGTTCGTTTTATTATTTGAAGTTTACGGTTACGCAATTGTAAATCATGTTCAATTGATAATTATATTAAATTCTTTGGGATCAATTTTAAGTCTTCAAAATTGTAAAACAAAATGAAATTCGATAATTGGAAACTAATATTTTTGAAATAATTGTATTTTACGTTTTACTTAGGTTCTTTCATTTCCTTTCTCAGTTGAGAAGTTTTTCATTTTTTTATGACTTAAATTGGAATAAACTAGAAATCTTTAGCCTTTTCGACTTCTGATATAAGTTTCAGTAAACATAATTAAATTGCTAAAATCGATTGCAATTACAATCTTTTAATTAAATTCTTCCTTGTTCACCAGCTTTCAGCTGGAAACGTTCAACATATTCTTTCAAACTGGAATCGTTTAATATTAAACAACTGTGAGTTGAAAGCATGCATCGAAAAAATTGAAAATTGTTTGGTTTCATTTTTAAATCTTTCGAAATTTCATCGTTTGAAAATAATTATATGTTATAGTTAAGAAAAAAATTAAAACCAATTCTTAAAGAAGTAATGAATTTAAACCTAAAATATCCAAAAGTTTATAGTTTTAAGTTTACATCACATAATACAATATTTTAGGCTTTCAATATTTCATACCAAAAGCCTGAATAAATAAATTTTCTTATATCATTGTTGTGGAAAGCCATTACTTGTGCAATTTTGAATTTAAACATCCAAAATTATAGGGTTTTAAATTTGAATTCATAAACGCTATAGCATAGGCCATACAGCCTTCAAAGTTTTAAATTGGCAACTTTAAAAATGGAAAAAATTTTATTTCAAATCTGCTTAACTGAAAAAATGTTTTAAATTATCGATCCTATATCAAAATTGAAAATTTCTGAATCAAAAATTCAAAATTACTAATTTAATACTGATACATATTAGGGTGCAGCTTAAAAATTAAAAGTACAATTTTCCAAAACGTTACCCCTCCATCTTTTTCCTCTTAGTGACAGGAACTCACTGGAATTTTTCGCATTTTTTACAGAAAGTTTTCATGGTGCCGGAAAGTTTTTAAAAGTTACGAAATTTTTGATATTTTTGACATTTTTTCTATAGGTGCAAAAATGGTCTAAAAATTATTTTTGTGTAATGTTTTATGTATCAAATGAGAATAAAAAATTGAAAATTATGAGAAAAATAACTTTTTTAGATTCAGTTACATTAATAATGATTTTTGAAAAGGTTGACAATTTTTTTACCTGAAACCTATTTAGATTGAATTAGAATAGCAAGCCATTATTATTTTTTTTTTCAACAAGAATTTGTGATTGGTAATAGCAGTTTGAACATCACTGAAAATGGCAAACTTCACGAATTTTTTTGATAAAATATTTTTTTTTTGGAAAATATAAAATGATGGAGCCTTAATCTAATTTATTCTGAATAAGCTTCAGGTAAAATATAACTTTTCGACAAAACTAAAATTTTGTTCATAGTTTTGAAGAAAATCCAGTGAGTTCCTTTTACTAAGTTGAAAAAATTGAAGGGGTACCGTTTTGGAAAATTGAATTTTTATTTATTATTTCATTTCATTTTATTTTATTGAAACTCTGCACAATTGGAAAACTCCCAAAAAAAAAACATCAAAAACTGAATATTTTTAAAGTAACTTTCCAATTTCCCAAGTCCCTTTCCAAATTAATCTGTCAAAAAATAACAAAAATTTGCCTTAAAAATAATACCATGCAAGAAGTAAGAATTTAAAATTAAGTTATTTATTTGGTAATGTTCCTAATTGAACATTTTTTTGAACGCATTGAGTTTCAAATGTTCAATTCAAAATATTATCAAATAAATAATTCAATTTTGAATTACTATTTCTTGCATGGTTTTATTTTTAAGGCAAAATTTTGTTGTTTTTTGACAGATTAATTTAGAAAGGGGCTTAGAAAATTGAAAAGCTACTTAAAAATTTTTCAGTTTTTGATGCTTTTTTCGGAGTTTTTCAATTATGCGGAATTTCGATTTGAAGTTATTGTATAGTGAAATAATTAAATTTCAAATATGTATTAGGGTGGCGCTTAAAAATTAAAAATTCAATTTTTCAAAACGGTAACCCTTCAATTTTTGTTATCTTAGTGAAAGAAGCTCACTAGAATTTTTTCAAATCTGTTTAAAAAGTTTCAGTGGTGCCGAGAAGTTTTTAAAACTTTTGAAATTTAAAAAATTTTGGAATTTATTTTAAAAATTGTAGAATATTTTTTTTTGTGTGCGGTTTTAGGAAACAAGTAAGAATATAAAATTGGAAATGATGAAAAAAAATTCTGCTAAATACAGGAATTCTTCTTTAATGAAGAAGAAATGACTCTTTTGGATTTTACTAGATTAAAATTTATTTTTAATAAGATGAAGAATGTTTCGTCTGAAACTTATTTAGATTAAATTAGATTAACACGCCATCATTTTATGTTTTCAAAAAAAAAAATAGTAATTTTCAAAGTTTCATTTTGAAACTTCCAAATTTTCATCGTCCTAAATATAAAACGCCCAATTTTGAAAAAAGAAATTAAAATTTTTGCATTTTTAAAGCTGTGAATTTCAAATTTTAAAGGCTATATGGCCTATGATATAGCGTTTATGAATTAAAATTTGAAACTCTACAATTCTGGATATTCAAATTTGAAATTGGAAATTGCACAATTATTGTCTTTCGACAAAACTTAACATGAGAAAATTTATTTATTCAGGCTTTTAGTACGACGTATTGAAAGCCTAAAATATTGTATTATGTAATGCAAACATAAAAATATTAACTTTTAGATATTTCAGGTTTAAGTTAATTACTCAACTAAGAATTGGTTTTATTTTTTTTTTACTAGAAAATATAATTATTTTCAAATATGAGGACATAATTTATTATTAAATACATAATATTGTTACAATATTCAATTTTTCCCTTTTTTGTTCCTAATTACAATTTTATAAAGAATATTACATAAAAAGGTAATACTGTCGAATACGCTGAATGATTCTCTTTGATTTCCTTTTTGTTATTTCTGAAAATTTCTTACGCAACTTATGTAGATATAACCTTATTTTACTATAAGATTACTTTATTCAATTCCATAAATAGATTAATGGCCATTTTGGGCCCTTCTTGCATATTCTTGTTTTCCAACTTGGAGTTACTGGCGTATTCGACTTTTCTATTTTACTTTCATTTTATACTTGTCAGTGAGCTTTATTGGAAAAAATTTCATCATCATACTGTAAAAATGTCTCCTGTCCATACATTTGAATTCACAAACAATACGGTTAATACTAAATATGGTGTTTTCATGACCATTTTAGTAAGCAGTATATCAAAATACGTCGCCAAGTTATGGTGTGGCCAAATATGAATGGATGTTTTTTTCAAATACTGAAAATGGGGTCAAACATGATTGAGAGGTAGATTCTGACACGAGTTGGGCCATTGCCAACTATAAGCAGATGGTTTTTTTTAAATATTGGAAATGAAAAATCAATTTTCGATGTAACATTTCAGAGGTTCTAATTGGCTGTGATCGACAAATGTAAATATTTATGTCCCTATGTCATTCCGTTTTTCATTAGACTTACATTAGAAAGAAAATGCATCTCGATACGTTAATTCTGTCCAAGTTTATAGTGGAACATGAGCAAATATGTTATTGAAAAATCAATTTTCGATGTAACATTTTCGAGGTCCTACTTGGCTCTGATAGACAAACGTAAATATTCATGTGCATATGTCACTTCGACTTTCACTACTTGCATTAAAAAAAATATATCATCCCGATACGTCAATCCTATTCAAGGTTATAATAGAGCATAAACAAAAACGTTAATGAAAAATCAACTTTTAATGTAGCATTTTCGAGGTTCTACTTGGCTGTGTTTGCCAAATGCAAATCTTTATGTGCCTGTATCACTCCAACTATCATTACTTGCATTTGAAAAAAAAATCATCCCGACACGTCAAACCTGTCCAAAGTTTTAGTAAAATAAAAACAAAAACCTCAATGAAAAACCAATTTTCGATGTAACATTTCTGAGCTTCTACTTGGCTGTGATAGACAAACGAAAATCTAATGTGCCCATGTTATTCCGAATAACATTACTTGCATTTTTTTTTTATTAATCCTGATACTTCAATCTTGTCCAAAGTTATAGTAGAGCATAAACAAAAACTTTATTGAAAAATCAATTTTCGATGTAACATTTTTGAGGTCCTACTAGGCCATGATTGACAAATGAAAATCTTTATGTGCCTATATCACTCCGACATTCATTACGTGTATTTGAAAAAAAAATCATCCCGATACGTTAACCATGTCCAGGGTCCTATTGAAACATAAGCGAGAACGTTAATGAAAAATCAATTTTCGATGTAACATTTTCGGGTACCTACTTGGCCATGATTGACGAATGCAAATTTCATGTGACTATATCACTCCGACTTTCATTACTTGCATTTGAAAAAAAATTTATCCCCATACGTTAATCCTGTCCAGGGTCACAGTGGAACATAAGCAAAAACATTAATGAAAAATCAATTTTCGATGTGACATTTTCGGGGTTCCACTTGGCTGAGATTGACAAACGTAAATCTTTATTTTGGGTTGATTTGAAACCAATCTATTCAGATTATTCCATTTTTCAGAAAGAAAAAAAGTTAATAATCTAAACCAATAACACATTTCTAAAAAATCACTTACTTTCTCAAATTTTCAAAATATATTTAAGTAAAATACATATCTTTTGGTAAATTGAGTTAATCATTAACAACCTGACTTAAATGCGGCTAGTATCTGCGGGATACGCGCCGGTTGAGGTTGGGCTATACTGGCCCAATATTGGGCTGCAATGTTTGCCTCCTCCATCAACCGCTCTGCTAACGCGGTGCTGATTTTTCGTTCTGCCAAAAGTTGTTTGATTTTGCAAATCCGGCTGCGGCGCATCGCGGTGCTTCGCTACGAACTCCCACTATAAGAAAAAAGAGAAACCACAACACTTAAAAGAAAAAGAAACACATAGATTGTTGCGAAGGTGGATTTCGGCCTTTCCCCGTTAGGCTATGCGTAGGGTCGTTCCGAGGAGAAGAGCAACAAAAAACAAAAATAATAATGATCAAGTACTCACTTGTAAATTAAAAAAATATATATGCCACGAAAGGGCAGACAAGGCTAAGCGGTCGCGAACGGGCGAATGGCTTACCCAGAGGACCTAGATTATGCCGGTCGTTCGACGCCTAAAAAAAAAAAACCAAGTCGTCCTAGTCAAGCTGGAAAAAGAGCACTCCAAATATCTGGAGGATATCTCGCCACACAAGCTAGCGCACCAAATGACGATCTCAGGCCGTGCGTCACCTTATATCCTCGTCTCCCTACTCTCAACTGCCTGGCGGTCCCTGGTGGGGTTCAGCGGTGCCTGTCATTGGCGGCGCTGGCCCACGTGGTTCGTAACTCTGGTTGGAGTGGGGCTCGCTCAACGCGTTGAGTGTTGCCTGACCCGATTCTCGCGCGCTGGGCCTGTCTTATTCTATATATGCGACTATATCACTTTGAATATCTTATATAAAGAAAATTATTTAAACTATCTTACGAGCTAAGTGGCACGTTACAACCTGAATTAAAAGAAATCTTAAGTATTCATAGGCAACCCTGCAGATTGGGACCAATCTTTGTTTGATGTCTCCCTTTCAAAATATCTTAAAGATAGAAATAAAATCTATTTTGTTGTGAAAATTTTTTGTGTACTGAAAAAGAACACCCAAAAAGTTCACAATTCAAAAATAGACTTTGAGACTACCGGTTTTTTCGGCTCATTAGGGACAGATGTACAATAAATGTACACAACAGGAAAAGAAAAGAGTCCCCATGTCAGTCCGACTTTCATTACTTGCATTTAGAAGAAAAACTTTATCCCAATACGTTAATTCTGTCCAAGTTTATAGCGGAAGATTTTCGAGTTTTTACCTGGTTGTGATAGACAAACGTGAATCTTCATGTGTCTATATCACTCTGACTTTCATTACTTGGATTAAAAAAAAAAAATTCATCCCGATACATTAATCCTGTTCCAGTTTATAATGGAGCATAATCAAAAACGTTAATGAAGAATCAATTTTTGATGTAACATTTTCGAGGTTCTACTTGGCTGAGATTGACAAACGTAAATCTTTATGTCCCTATGTCACTCCGACTATCATTACTTGCATTTTAAAAAAAATCATCCCGATACGTCAAACCTGTCCAAAGTTTTAGTGAAATAAAAACAAAAACCTTAATGAAAAATCAATTTTCGATGTAAAATTTTCGAGGTTCTATTTGGCTGTGATTGACAAACACCAATCTTTATGTGCCTATCTCTCTCCGACTATCAAAACTTGCATTAACAAAAAAATTATTCCGATACGTCAATCCTGTCCAAGATTATAGTGGAACATAGACAACATGAAAAAAAACTTTGGAAACATATGAGTCTTCTTTTTGCTGCGCGTATTCAACTAGAAACAAAAGCATCTCTGCGAAACAACTTCATATCTCGAACGGAAGCTTGTAGATTATTATTAGTGATTGTTCGGAAAAACAAACAAATAACGGTTTATTGAAATTAAGTAAAAGACGAGTTATTCATCATTGTTAATGCAGTACACATATAATAAACAATTCTATGGATTACTTATGTTATTTTCTGAAGGTAGATCGTATAAACGTCATTTGCAGTCGCTTTTCCTTGTACTTGAGATTATCTTATTATACGCTTCTTTTTGTTTCAATTTTCAATGAGCAAACAAACAAACTTCACGAATGCTTCCGACTCTTTTACTGTTTTTCGACTTCTCAAACACGGTGTGCCTTAACCAACTTTAAATGAAAGTTCATAACATCCTGAATTTTTATACTGATTTGGATTTATGACCTCCAAAATAGTGTGCAATATGAATGTTAGCAAAATCCGCCAAAGCGTTTTGAAAAAAGTATTTTTTAAATGTTAAAAATCAATTTCTTTTAAATAAATGAGATAAATTTGCATTTCTTCACTTTATTGATAAAAAAGTAATAACTAAGTATAATATCAGTCCTTATCAGCAAAAGAACATAAATTAGGTTCACAGGTGTCGATCATTGAATTCTTGTACTGCTTTTAGTAATTTACTCGAATAATGAGGATGTATGCTTGAAACTTTGTGATTAAGCCAAGTTGTTGTAAAATCAGAATGTACATACAGAGTCCGTGGCATGTTCGCTGAAAAATCCAAGGCCTTTTCCTATTTTTCGAGAAAAATCAGGAACATGACAAAAAAATAGCGTGATCTTTAGGTGTAACTGAAATGCTCAAATCGCAGAGGTCAAACGTTAAAAGCAAAGGTGAAGCGTCAAAGGTCAAAGGTAAAACTCATATGGCGTAAGTCAGAGGTCAGAGATGGATGATAAAATGTCAAATAGTTAATATATGACAGTCAAAGGTTATATTTGAATGGCCGAGTGTCAAATTTCAAAAATGAGGACAAATATGAAAGGTGAGAGGTTATATTTCATTCATGTGTTATAAGTTAGAGATTAAATGATGAAAGCCAATGTGAAAGGTCATAGGTCGTGGGTGAGGTGTCATCTGGAAATCTCAGAGGTCCGAAATCAGAGGACAAAAGTCAGCGGACATTTCTAAAAAATCATAGGTCAGAGGATAGAGGTCAAACGTTAAAAGCAAAGTTGATGCGTCAAAGGTTAAAGGTGAAACGTCATTTGGCGTAGGTCAGAAGTCAAAGATGACCGAACAAAAGTCAAACAGTCAATATATGGCAGTCAAAGGTCATATATTAATGATCAAGTGTCAAATCTCAAAAATAATTGGATTGGATTGGCTCAAGAACCTGATCTACAGTAAACTTCGTTATTTCTGTTTTAATTCGCAATTTTCAGGCAAATATAAGAGCTCGGAATCGAAGAATTCAAGCGAATATATAGAGAGTGACTTCTTCTAAATTGAAATTAACTCAAATTTTTTAGCATATAAATTCAGCGAAGTTGAATGGAATTCATTAGAATTCAATAGAATTCGAAGGAACTTAATATCATTGAAAGGAATTAAAGAGAATTTAATAAAATTTGAGGAAATTCTATGAACTCGAATAGAAAACAGCGGAATTCGATGGAATTCAAGAAAATATGAAAAGGATTCGTCGAAATTCAAATGAATTTAATCGTTTCAGTATACAAATTTAGCAAAGTTGAGTGAGTTTTGAAAAAATTTAACGGAATTTAACAGAAATCAATAGTATTCGATGGTATTCAAATGATTATATAAAGTGAATTCTTCCAAATTCATATTCGTTTAATCTTTTCACTATATATAAATTTAGCGAAGTTGAATGGGATTCACTAGAATCCAAGAGAATTCAAAGGAAACTAACAAAATTTGAAAGAATTTAATACAATTCAGAGGAATTGAAGGAAAGTTAATATAATTCATAGGAATTCGACGAACTCAAAGAGAAATCAGTGGGACTCGATGGAGTTCAAGCGAATATATAATGTGCATTCTTCAGAACTCAACTGGATTCAATTTTTTAAGCATACAAATTTAGTGTAATTTAATAGAATTCAATAGAATTCAGTTGAATTCAGAAGTATTCTACAGACCTCAATAGAAATCAGCGCTATTCTATTAAATTCAACTGATTATAGAAAGTGAATTCTTCCAAACTTGAATTAGTTTAATTTCTCCGTATATAAAATAAGCGAAGTTAAATGGGTTTCATTAGAATTCAATAGAATTCAAAGGAGTTTAATGCAATTCAAAGAAATTGAAAGGAATTTGATAGAATTCATAGGAATTCAACGGAATCAAATAATAATCGGTGGAATCTGATGAAATTGAAGTAAATATAAAGAGTTTTCTCCGAATTTTAAATGTATGTATAATAGAAATCAATAGTATTCGATGGAATTCAAGCGAATGTATAAAGTGAATTCTTCTAAACTTAAATTAATTCAATTTTTTTACTTTAAAAATTTAGTGAAGTTGAATAGAATTCAATTGAATTCATAAGTATTCTATGGGTCACGATAGAAATTATTTGTATTCAATTGATTCCAAGTGATTATATAAAGTGAATTCTTCCAAATTTAAATTAGTTTAATTTCTTCGTATATAAAATCGGCAAAGTTAAATGGGATTCATTGGAATTCAATAAAATTCAAAGGAGTTTAGTGTCATTTAAAGAAATTGAAGGGAATTTAATAGAATTTTAAGGATTTCAACGGAATCGAATAGAAATCAGAGGAACTCGATGAAATTCAAATAAATATAAAGTGAATTGTCATAAATTTAAATGAATTTAATAGGTTCTGTGTGAATTTAGCAAAATCAAATGGGATTTAATAGAATTCAATTGAATTCAGATGAACTGAACAGACTTCAATAGAAATTAGTGGTATTCGATGGAATTCAAGTGAATGTATATAGTGAATTCTTCTTAACTCAAATTATTTCATTCTTTCCAGTATACAAATTTAGTGAAATAAATCAGGATTTAATAGAATTCAATAGAATTCAGAGGAGTTCGATACAATTGAAAAAAATTTAATATGTTTCAAAGGAATTGAAGGAAATTTAATAGAATGTACAGAAATTTAAGGAAACCAAATAAAAATTAGTGGAACCCGATGAAATTGAATTAAATATAAAGATATTTTTTCGAAATTTAAATGCATTCAAGCATTTCCGCATGAACCCATCAAAATTAAATGAGAATCAATAGAATTTAATTCAGTTGAGAAAAATTCAACAAATTTCAATAGAAATCGGTGGAATTCGATGGAATTCAAGCGAACATATAAAGTGAATTCTTCTAAATTGAAACTAATTCAGTGTTTTCAGTATACAAATTTAGTGAAGTTTAATAGGATTCAACAGAATTCAATTAAATTTAGAAGTATTCTACGGACCTCAATCGAAATCAGTGGTATTCGATTAAATTCAAGTGATCATATAAATTGAATTCCACCAAATTTAAACTAGCTTAATCTTCTCAGTACATAACTTTAGCGAATTTAAATAGAATTCATTAGCATTCAATAGAATTCAACGGAATCCAATATAATTCAAAGAGATTGAAAACAAATTCAACGGATTTTAATGGATTTCAATGGAATCGAATAGGAATCAGTGGGATTTGATGAAATTCAAAAAAATATATTGTGAATTCTCCTGAATTTGAACGAATTCAATCATTTCCGTCTGCATTCAGCAAAATTAAATAAGATTTAATACAATTCAATGGATTTCAGAAGAATTCAACGGACTTCAATAGAAATCAGTGGTATTCGATGGAATTCAAGTTATCATATGTAGTAAATTCCTCTGAATATAAATTATTCCATTCTTTTCAGTATAAAAATTTATTGAAGTTAAATGGGACTTAATAGAATTCGATAGAATTCAAAGGAATTCGACAAAATTCAAGAGAATTTGATATACTTTGAAGAAATTGAGGGAAATTTAATATCATTTACAGAAATTTAACGGAATCGAATAAAAATCAGTGGAACCCGATGAATTTGAAGTAAATATAAAGAGATTCCTACGAAATTTTAATGTATTCAACCATTTCCGCATGAGCTCAGCAAAAATAAATGGGATTCAATAGAGATCAATTAAATTGAGGAGGATTCACCAAAATTCAATAGATATCAGTGGAATTTGATGGAATTTGAGCGAAATAATAAAGTGAGTTCAGCCAAATTTAAATTAATTAAATCTTTTCAGTATACAAATTTGATGAAGTAAAATACGGTTCGAAAGAATTCGATTGAATTCAGAAGTATTCTACGAACCTCGATAGAAACCAGTGGTATTCGATTAAAGTCAAGTGATTATATGAAGCGAATCCTTCCAAATTCAAATTAGTTTAATTTTCTCAGTAAAAAACTTCAGCGAATTTTAATGGGATTCATCATCATTCAATAGAATTCTAGGAATTTAATATAATTCAAAGAGACTGAAGAAAACTCCACAGAATTTGAAGGATTTCAACGGGATCGAATAGAAATCAGTGGGATTCGATGAAATCCAAAAGAATATCAATTGAATTCTCCTAAATTTAAACGAATTCAATAATTTCCGTGTGAATTCAGTATAATTAAATGGGATTTAATAGAATTCAATTGAATTAAGAAGAATTCAACAGACTTCAATAGAAATCAGTGGTATTCGATGGAATTTAAGTGAATATATGAAATGAATTCTTCTAAATTCAAATTATTTCAATCTTTTCAACATAAAAATTTAGTGAAGTTAAGTGGGACTTAATAGAATTCAATAAAATTCAAAGGAATTCGACAGAATTCAGAAGAATTTCAAATACTTCGAAGAAATTGAAGGACATTTAATAGAATTTACAGAAACTTAATGGAATCGAATAAAAATCAGTGGAACCGGATGAAATTGAAGTAAATATAAAGCGATTTCTGCGAAATTTGAGTGTATTCAAGCATTTCCGTATGAACTCAGCAAAATTATATGGGATTAAATAGAATTCAATTCAATTGAGAATGTAGTATTCGATTAAATTCAAGTGATTATATAAAGTGAATCCCACAATTTTAAACTAGTTTAATCTTCTCAGTACATGACTTCAGCGAATTTAAATCGGATACATTAGCATTCAATGGAATTCAAAAGAATTTAATATAATTCAAAGAAATTAAAGGAAATTTGAAAGAATTTAAAGGATTTCAACGGAATCGAATAGAAATCAGTGGGATTCGACGAAATTGAAATTAATGAAAAGTGAATTCTCAGAAATTTGCATGAATTCAATAATTTCCGTGTGAATTTAGCAAAATTAAATAAGATTCAATAGAATTAAATGGAATTCAAAAGAATTCAACGAACTTCAATAGAAATCAATGGTATTCGATGTAATTTTAATTATTTAAATTTTTTCAGTATACATTTTTAGCGAAGTTAAATGTGACTTAATAGAATTCAAAGGAATTGAAAACGATTCGACACAATTCAAAACAATTTAATATAATCCAAAGTAATTGAAGGCAATTGAATAGTATTTACAGAAATTCAACGGAGTCAAATAGAAATCAGGGGAATTTGAGGAAATTGAAGTAAATATAAAGAGATTTCTCCGGAATTCAAATGTGTTCAATCATTTTCGCATGAACTCAGCAAAATTACATGGGATTCGATAGAATTCAGTCGAATAGAGTAAAATACAACAAACTTCTACAGAAATCAGTGGTATTCGATCTAATTCAAGTGAATAAATAAAGTGAATTTTTCTAAACTCAAATTAGTTTAATCTTTTGAGTATACAAATTTAGTGAAGTTAAGTAGTATTCAAGAGAATTCAACTGATTATATAAAGTGCATTCTTCCAAATTGAAATTAGTTTAATTTATCCATACATAAAATCAGCGAAGTTAAATGGGATTCATTGGATTTCAATAGAATTCAAAGGAGTTTAATATGATTTAAAGAAATTAAAAGAAATTTAAGAGAATTTAATAGAAATCAGAGGAACTCAAAAAAAATTCAAATGAATAAAGGTGAATTCTCCGAAATTTAAACGAATTCAATATATTCCGTGTGAATTCTGCAAAATCAAATAAGATTTAATAGAATTCATTTAAATTCAGAAGAATTTAAGAGACTCTAATAGAAATCAGTGGTATTTGATGGAATTTGAATGAATACTTCTAAATTCAAATTATTCCAATCTTTTCAGTATACAAATTTAGTGAAATCAAATGGGATTGAATAGAATTGAATAGAATTCAAAATGATTCAACAGAATTCAAAAGAATTTAATATATCTCAAAGAAATTGAAGGAAATTTAATAGAATTTACAGAAATTCAATGGATCCGAATAAAAACCAGTAGAATCCAATGGAATTGAAGTAAAAATAAAATGATTCTTCCGAAATTTACTTGAATTCAATCATTTCCGCATGCATCCAAAAAAATCAAATGGCATTCGATAGAATTCAATCAAATTGAGAAGAATTGTATGGACCTCAATAGAAATCAGTGATATTCGATTAAATTCAAGTGATTATGTAAAGTGAATTCTTCCAAATGTAAATTAGTTTAATCTTCTCAGTACATAACTTCAGCAAATTGAAATAGGATTCATTAGCATTCAATAGAATTCAAAGGAATTTAATATAATTCAAAAAAACTGGAGGAGATTTAATAGAAATTAAAGGATTCCAACAGAATCAAATAGAAATCAGTGGGATTCGATTAAATTCAAATAAACGTAACGTGAATTCTCAGAAGCTTGAATGAATTCAATGATTTTCGTGTGAATTCAGAAAAATTAAGTGGGATTCAATAGGATTCAATTGATTTCAGAAAAATTTAGAAGAATTCAGTAGAAGTCAGTGGTATTCGATGGAATTCAAGTGAATATATAAAGTAAATTCTTCTAAATTCAAATTATTTAAATCTTCTCAGCATGCAAATTTAGTAAATTTAAATGGGATTTAATAGAATTCAATGGAATTAAAAGAAATTCGACACAATTCGAAACAATTTAATGTAGTTTAGGTTAATTGAAGGAAATTCAATATAATATACAGAAATTTAATAGAATCGGATAGAAATCAGTGGAATCCGATGAAATTGACGTAAATATTAAGAGATTTTTCCGATATTTTAATGTATCCAATCATTTCCACATGAACTGAGTAAAATTAAATGGGATTCAATAGAATTCAGTTGAATTGAGAAGAATTCAACAAACATCAATAGAAATCTGTGAAATTCGATGGAATTCAAGCGAATATAAAAAGTGACTCATAGCGTTCTAGAATAAAGGGAAAATTTTTAAAGATCATGAAATTCGGAAAAAAGTTGCTTCAACTCATCTACATTATGAAAAATAATTCTTTCACGAAAAACTTTGAAGTTGACTTTTGACCACTTGTGGGTGTCTCTCAGCCCACTGTGGGTTGACGCAAAAATTTTTAGCAAGAAAAATTTCGTTGTATAAATTTGGTTTTTTCATCGTTTATTTAAGCGTTCAGAACTTTATTGTAATTTAAAATTTGCTTTAATCATTCCCAGTACGGAAGGCAATAATCTCAAATGACAATCTTTTGCCTTAATTTATTTCATAAATCAATAACCGATCGTCCCACATTCGTTCGTTTTATGCGACTCGTACATATTTGTAAATGTAGCATGTACCGACATGACATTTTTTTAAACTGTCCTCAATTTTATCTGGTCCTAACTCACTATTAAAGCACGACATGCAAATAAAAACTTTTCTTCAAAAAGAGTCTTTTTATCTGATAATTATGGCATAGTCATTCGATAGCCTTTTTCAGAAATTTTGATTTTTAAAAAATTAATTGTCATAATAAAAATAAAAATAGTTTGTACACTACGAGACTACTACATTCATTTATTTTTAAGAAATTTTATATTTTAGCAAAAAACTTGATGTTCGGTGATATATTTCACATTAATTTTAGTGTCTACGGCAAACACACCTGCAAATTGTAGAGAAATTAGCAGCAATCAATCGCATTGAATATTAATGTGCCTGAAAGCTGGAAAACTAATTACATAATTGTTGGATAGAAAAATTTCATTATATTCCCGTTGATGTTCTCGTAAATCGTCTTGTCATTTCGCATCCGACCCTAATACTTCTTACATAAATCATGCATGTCAGAGACCAGATGAATAGTTTTATGACATGAATATTGCAAAAAAAATTATTCTGAGTCACAAAATACTATTTTATTTATAAAAATTCTCTATTTGATAATTTTCTTTCATCTGCATACAAAGAAAATAGAAAATAGTATATTATGCACCAAGGGAGAGAAGAGGGACTTTTTTTGACGAGCACTGAAAAAATACACGAGTCTTAAGAAGTCTCCTCTCCTTTGGTGCTCACGATATTTTTTATAACAAATGCATAATGTCAGAAACGATTGAAACACGGGCATAATTTTTGCTCATATGGAGGAATTTTGGAAACCTTATTTTTATTTTAATATGTGTTTAGGAAATTTAGGAAATCTTAAAAATTTTTGAATATTTTAAATATGTCAAAAATTCCAAAAATTTTCAAAACTTCAAAAATTTCCAAAAATTTTTAATTTTCCGAAATTTTCAAAAATTTTCAAAGTTTTTGTAACTTTACAAATTAAATTTTTTTTAACGATTTCACAATTTTAAAATTGTTACAAATTTCAATAATTCTAAGCTTTTGAAAATTTTTAAAATGTTTAAAATTTGGCAAAATTCAAAGTATCGGAAAGTTTTCGAAATTTTCGGTATTTATAGTAATTGACGGTAATGTACGGTAAATTATGGTAATTCCTCGGTAATTTATGGTAACTTATCGCTTCGGGTTGATCCAATCTGTAAAATAATCTGTCAAGGCGTTCAACTAATCGCATGATAATTTTTATTCTTCACCTCTGACCACTTTTTACTCCCTAGGGCGTAAAAAGTAGAACTTTAGTCCCGCTTCATACGGGCTGAAAAGGGCTGAAGTCATGTATAATTTCAGACACGTTTGGAACACAGGCATGATTTCTGCTCATGTGGGGGAATTTTTAGAAACTTCATTTTAATTTTAATATGAATTTATGAAATTTTGAAAATTTAAAATATTTCAAATAGGTCAGAAATTTTCTTTGAAATCTCAATAATTATATAATTTTTAAAATTTTGAAAATTTTGAATATTTGAAAAATTTACCAAAATTCAAAGAATCCAGAAATTTCAGGAAATTTTCGGTGATTTATAGTGATTTACGGTAAATTATGGTAATTCATCGGTAATTTATGATATTTTATCGCTTCGGGTTGGTCCAATCTGTCAAATAATCTGTCAACGCCATCAACTGATCGCATAAAAATTTTCATTATTCACCCTTGACGTCACTTTTTACTCCCTAGGGAGTAAAAAGTAGAACTTTAGCCCCGCTTCATAGGCATTGAAGAGGGCTGAAATCATGCATGTGTTATGAAAAATGTCTCATTTGCGATTCCTGGCTGTAAATACTTTAGTAGCCCTTTTCTGACTGATAAAAATTATTGAGCATCTAAAAATAAGGAAGAAAAAAAATATATGTAGGAAATTTTAAAACTTTATTCTTATTTTAATATGAATTTAGGGAATTTTTAAAATTTTGAATATTTCAAATAGGTCAAAAATTTCAAAAAATTTTAACAAATTCCAAAAAATTCAAAAAATTCAAAAATTTTGAATATTTCAAATATGCCCAAATTTTAAACATTTTCAAAATTTTAAAATTTGTCAAGAATTTTGAAGGTTTTCAAAATTCGAAAAATTTACCAGAATTCAAAATATCCAAAAATTTCTAAAATTTTCGGTAATTCATAGTAATTTACGGTAAATTATGGTAATTTATTGGTAATTTATAGTAACTTATCGGTAATTTATGGTAACTTATCGCTTCGGGTTGGTTCAATCTAACGACGCAATCAATTAATCGCATGATAATTTTCATTATTCACCTCTGACGTCACATTTTACTCCCTAGGGAGTAAAGTTTGGCGATCTACATACATCAGCATCGATTAGATTCTGTAACAAATTTAAAATAAAAAAAATTTGATTTTCAAAATTTTCAAAATCTTGAAACTTTTAAATAATTTTAAAGTTTTGAGAATCTTGAAAATTCGAGAAATTTACCAATATTCAAAGTGTCCAAGAATTTCCAAATTTTTTGGAAATTTTCGATAATTAATAGTAATTTACGATAAATTATAGCAACAAATTGGTAATTCATGGTAACTTATCGCTCCGGGTTGGTCCAGTTTGTCAATCAATCTGCTAAGGCGATCAACTGATCGCATGATAATTTTCATTATTCACCTCTGACGACACATTTTACTCCCTGGTGAGTTAAAAGTACTTTTTACTCTCAAGGCACTAAAACGTATAACTTTATTTTCGATTCATGCTGAAATCATGCATGTGTTATGAAAATTTTTAAATATTTCAAATATTTTGAATATTTCAAGTATGTCAAAAATTTCAAAAATTTTCGAAATTTCAAAGCTTTTGAAAAACTTTTTAATTTTTAAAATCATTACAAGAAAATAGCAAAATTTTCAATAATTTTAAAATTTTTAGTATTTTGAAAATTTTTGAAAGTTACCAAAATGTAAAACGTCCAAAAAATTTCGGAAATTTTCGGTAATATATAGTTATTTACGGTGAATTATGGTAACTTATCGATAATGGTAACAACCTGTCAACGCGATCGATTGATCGCATGATGATTTCCCTTATTCACCTCTGATGTCACATATTACTCCCTAGGGAGTTAAGAGTACTTTTTACTCCCAAGGGACTAAAACGTGTAACTTTATCCCGGCTTCATGCTAAAATCATGCATGTGTTATAAAATTTTCTGAATATTTCAAATATTTCGAATATTTCAATTATGACAAAAATTTCAAAAAATTTTAGAATTTCAAAGCTTTTCAAAAATTCTAACATTTCAAAATTTTCATTAATTTAACAATTTTAAGTAATTTGAACATTTGAGAAAGTTACCAAAATGCCAATTATCCAAAAATTTGCAAAATTTTCTCAAGTTTTCTGTAATTTAAAGTAATTTATAGTAAATTATGGTAGTTTAACGGTAATTTATGGTAACTTAACGCTTCGGGTTAGTCCAGTCTATCAAATAATCTGTCAACGTAATTAACTGATCGCATGATAATTTTCTTTATTCACCTTTGACGTCAAATTTTACTCCCTAGGGAGTTAAAAGTACTTTTTACTCCCAAGGGATTAAAACGTATAACTTTATCCCCGCTTTATGCTGAAATCATGCATGTGTTATGAAATTCTTTGAATATTTCAAATATTTTAAATATTTTAAGTATGGCGAAAATTTCAAAAATTTTCGATATTTCAAAGCTTTTGAAAAACTTTTTAATTTTTGAAATCATTACAAAAAAATGGCAAAATTTTCAATAATTGAAAAATTTTGAGTATTTTGAAAATTTGAGAAAGTTATCAAAATGCAAGATATCCAAAAATTTGCAAAATTTTCTGAAGTTTTCTGTAATTTATAGTAGCTTATGGTAAATTATGGTAGTTTAACGGTAATTTATGGTGAGTTAACGCTTTGTGTTGGTCCAGTCTATAAAATAATCTGTCAACGCGCTCAACTGATCGCATGATAATTTTCGTTGTTCACCTTTGACGTCAAATTTTACTCCCTAGGGAGTTAAAAATACTTTTTACTCCCAAGGGACTAAAACGTATAACTTTATCCCCGCTTTATGCTGAAATCATGCATGTGTTATGAAATTCTTAGAATATTTCAAATATTTTGAATATTTCAAGTATGTCGAAAATTTCAAAAATTTTCGAAATTTCGAAGCTTTAAAAAAACTTTTCAATTTTTAAAATCATTACAAGAAAATGGCAAAATTTTCAATAATTGAAAAATTTTGAGTCTATCAAATAATCTGTCAACGCGATCAACTGATCGCATGATAATTTTCGTTATTCACCTCTGACGTCACATTTTACTCCCTCGAGAGTGAAATGTAGGCGACCCACATACAGTATCATAGATTTATCATCTTTACTGAAATACTGATTTGAATCAGTAACCCTTTACTGATTGATGCAAATTAGAGAGCAACTAAAAATAAAGCAGGAAAGAAATATTTAAACGAATAATAAGTAAATAAAAATAAATAAAATAAAAATAAATGCTTCAGTGGGCGATCTACATACACTATCATCGATTTATCATCTTTACTGAAATACTGATTTGAATCAGTAACCCTTTACTGATTGATGCAAATTAGAGAGCATCTAAAAATAAAGAAGGAAAAAAATATTTAAACAATTATCTTTCGTAAACTATAATCATGTTCTAATATCCTAATAGATCATAAAAAATGTGACTTATTTTAGGAGTAAGAGTTTCTAATGTCTTTCCAAACCCATTAGCCGCATTAAACCCATTTTCCGAGCTTTGAAACCTTACTACTCGCACCAGTCACGAACGTCTCGCTTTTGCTTCAGTTCGCCTTCGAAGCTCAGGTGTGTCAGGCATAAACACTGGTGAATTGTTAATGCCACGATTTCAAATGGAAAGCTCCAGATGATCAATCTCAGCTTCATTCGAATTTCTCGGGTGACTAAGTATAATTTCATTTTCAAATTTAAAAATTATATAATTTCTCTTTGTTTAGTTATTTATCACAACTTCTTATGTTTCTATAATATACCTTTCTTAAGTTCTTTCAACTTCAGGTTATTTTTAGGACTTTAAACAACTTTGTAACTCCCTAAGTTTCTTTAAATAGAAATGTCAATCTTAGTACTAGGAAACATAGAATTTTTCCTTCCACTTTAGCTGACTTTATTACCGCTTTTTTATGCATAAAGAATCTCAATTTACAAAAAAGGTTCTTGGAGAGTTTTCTCTTCTTATAAAACTCAAAGGTTTCTGCTTCCTTCTATTTTCCAGACAAGTAGAGTCTGTATGTTTCTGTCTCCTACACGTCAAAGGAAAAACTAGAAGAAACAAAAGTTTTCGTCCAATATTATACGTATAAAAGCGCATATAATCTCTTCCTTTTATTGTTGGTATAACATTTATGCCGTACTAAAAGAACCTTACATTTAAATGACTTTAAAATTATGGTTTATTTTCTCATACCTCGTAATGGTCAAGCCAACCCACACGTCAATGTCACTTGGATGAGGTTTTCCTTAGTACGGCAGATTTATCCGCTTCTGTTTCCAATTACATTTAATTCCTTTGAATCATTATTAAAAATTGTTGTTTTTCTTTCTGTTTTGTTTTTAGTATCAGTCATCCAATTGTGAAATCGAGACTGGAGTCTCTCATGGGAAGTAATGTCGTTAGGCTCACTGACCGGAAATACATGCTCAAACTGATGTCCAAAATTAGACAAGATCATGAAGCCAAACAGCAGAAACGCATCGAAGAGAGGAAGGTCATATTTTCATTCAAATACACAGTCCCACAAAATAAAAGAAGTGTCATGCGCGGTGGTCTTTTGGCCTTTTTGACCATTTTTCAAAAACAACACAGCATGCAAGCCAGACGTTCTAGGAACTACTAGCAGGGCTCAAATTAAAGTATAGAACTTTTGCTTTGAGGCAGTTATATTGAAAAAATTAAGTTTGTCGTCTATTTTGAGCGGTTACACATTATTTTTGCGCACGCGCTCACTCACCACTTTTTACCACCCGGGAGGAAGTGGTAAGCGAGCGCCCTGATGGAGCAAATCTGACACCAGATTTGGATTCAGCGACCCCAAAAACATATGGGTAAGGTGGTCTAGTTCACCGCGCATAATACTTCTTTTATTTTGTGGGCCTGTGATATTAGACACAAGCACTTTTCCCACCGCTACGCACTGCCAAAACGCATGTTGGGATTTCATTGTGGGTATGTGAGTGCGCGCGTGTGTATGTGTGTGTGGTTTGGAGTTGTGTTCGGATTCTAGGATGTTTTTTGGGTTTCGGTGATGTTGTGCATATGAATTTAGGGGTTGTATTTGGTTTCTGAGTTATTTCGGATTCCGGGTTGTAGCAAACATTGTTTATGGAACATACAGCTCTTTTTGAAATATCTTATTTTCCTTGCTTTGTGTTGTATATATAACAATAATACCAGAACATTTTCACTTGTGATGCAAGGAAAACAATATAAATTCCTGCGGAATATATGCGGTAAACCTACGTGCCGTGACAGAGGAGAGATCGTGTTTTTGGACAGTTCATTTGAAAAATCTGTCTGTTATTTCGAAGCACGTATATTTCAATATTTTTGAGTGTTCTGAAACATTTTTGT
>JAUMHM010000003.1:4244012-4272459 GCA_032362435.1 Melikaiella ostensackeni | reverse complement strand
TTCTTTTTGATTGCCGAAATAACTTTATTCTGAATAATTTGACCAATAATCTGGATTATTTTATCGATCGTTGTTTTGCTGAGAAATATTATCAAGGATCCTCGACCCCGACTAGAAGGATTATCCTCGTGTCTTTTTGTACTAAGTAATACTGCTTCTGCAACATGTGTTCCAGTAACTTTATCGTATTTGCATATTAACTTTACCGTCTCTAAAAAATTCCCATGATTACAGGACTTATTTAAAACATACAGAGCCTCTGTGTTTCCTCTTCCTCGAAAACCGATCCTTTGCTGTCCAATGAAAATAACCACATCAATAATTCTTCTCAAAACTTATCTCCTCGCAACTACTTCTCCTTTACGTTGTGGAATAACGCTTTTTTCAACCAACTGGTTAACTGCTTTGTAATTGGTAAACATTAAAAAAGCGTTCATAGCTTCACGATGCTCCTTGCTATGCTCGTGAGTTGCTATACTTTTATAAACATTGCCTGCTTTCCATACAGCATTATTTCCTCAGCCGTGAATGAAGGAAGACCATTATTTTCATCATGGTTGCAGAAAGTCATGCAAGTCCAACAGAAGATTTGTTGTCTGTTTTTGCAGTAAGAAAGCCAAATTCATCCCTCTCCATCTTGGATATATAGTCGATCTTTTGAGAATGGTAATTTTAAATTATCATTGATTGAACTTTCAGGATGAATTGGATGAATCTTCATTATTGCTCTTATAACTTCATCTGTGACTTTTTCTGGTACGGTAAAATGATCTCGATTTAGTGCTACAATGTTTCATTCATTCATGAATATAGATAGATAATAGAAGTCATCTTCGGATCGTCGATGGTTATTTCCGCTATGACAACTACATTATGAATTTCCTTAGTCGGGCGCTCTTTTTGTCCATTCTCAGTTCCTAATTCCTTACCATCTCCAATAGATTGAGAAGTAAGAATCTTTTTACTTGAAAAAAAGGAGCAAGATGGTAACAAACATTTTTTTTCTGGAGCACCATTTTCAGGAATTTCATCTTTAGAAGTAGACGATCTTATTATTTCTGCCTGAGGTAAAGTAGCTGTATTTTCGTTCTGTTTTACTGGATAGCAAAATTGAAGCTTCTTCTGTTTTGGATTTTCGTTACTTCATTTTAAATCATTTTGTTTTCTTTTCTATCGGCTTTGGGATCCAGAAAGTTTTTTACGTTTTCCTGGATTCATCATAAGCTATACAAATCATAAAAAACTTAATTGTAAGACAAAAAGCCTGACTAAGTTAACTAGAATAGTAAGGACATATTTAAACAGAATTCTAGTTAACTTAATCAAGTTTTTAAAAATTAAAGTACCCTTATAAAAAAGAAGTACTGGTAACTATAGGATTTGATATTCACCAATACTTTTTTCCTTAGTTGTAAATGGTTAAATTTTAAGTAATGAACATAAAAAATCGGAATATGCATGAAATTTCGCGAGTTTATTTTGAATAATGCTTCTTCAGTCCTTGTCGATATCTTAATGGGTGAAACAATTAACTTTTTTGTACAAACTTCATATTTTTGGTTTAAAAATTCATCTTTTTTGGTAGAAGTTTCATCTTTTCTGTTTAAAAAATGTAACTGTTTAGTTGAAAATTCGTCTTTTTGGTATAAAAATTCATCTCTTTTGTTATAAGTTTCATCTTTTTTATTAAAAATGCAACTGTTTGGAAAAAAATTAATCTATTTCGGCTGAGGATTCAATTATTTTGTTGAAAATTCATCTATTCCATTTAAAATTCAAGTTTTTGGTTAAAAATTCACTTTTTTGTTAAAAATTCATACTTCCGGGTTGAAAATTCAACTCTTTTGTTTGATTCGTCTTTTTGGTTTAGAAATTTGTCTCCTTTAGAAGAAATTTCATCTTTTTTCAATTAAAAATGCAACTTTTTGCTTGAAAATTAATCGGGTTTGGTTAAGGACTTGAATATTTGGTTGAAATTTAATTCTTTGTTGAAAATTCATATTTTCGTGTTCAAAATTCAACTGTTTTGTAGAATATTCGTATTTTTGGCTTGGAATTTCAATAGTTTGGTAGAAATTTTAACTATTTGGTTGAAAATTAACTTTTTTGTTGAAAATCTATATTTTTGGGTTGAAAATTCAACTCTTTTGTTGAAAATTTGTCTTTTTGGTCTCTAAATTAATTTTTTTTTGGTTGGAATTTCACCTTTCTGGTTAAAAATCCAACTGTTTGGTTGAAAATAAGTCAGTTTTGGTTAAGGACTTCACTATTTGGTTCAAAATTAACTTTTTTGTTAAAAATTTAGATTTTTGGGTTCAAAATTCAACTGTTCTGTAGAATTTTCATCTTTTTAGCTTGAAATTTTATTATTTTTGTAGAAAATTCAACTATTTGGATGAGCATTCAACTCTTGTTGAAGATTCGCCTCCTTGGTTTCAAAATTTGACTCTTTTGGTAAAAATGTCATCTTTTTTGGTGAAAAATTCATCTATTTGGTTGAAGATTAACTTTTTATTTGAAGATTCATATTTTTGAGTACATAATTTAACTGTTTTGTAGAAAATTCGTCTTTTTGGCTTGAAAATTGAACAATTTGGTTGAAATATTTTTTCTTTCTTGACTGAAAAATCTGTCTTGGTTGAAAATTCAACTCTTGTTGCAAATTCGTCTTTTTGGTTAAAAAATTCGTCTCTTTTGATAAAAACTTCATCTTTTTTGGTTAAAATGCAACTTTTTAGTAGAAAATCAGTATGTTTTGGTTGCGATTCGACTATTTTGTTGAAAATTCAACTGTTTGGCAGAAAATGAACTATTTTGTGGAAAATTCGTCTTTTTTGGTTGAATTCAACTGTTTTTTAAAATAAAAATTTGAATGGTTGAAATATCAACTATTAAATTTCTCCTTAAGAATTCATCATTTTTGGTTGAAAGTTTAATGATTTAGTTGAAAGTGGAAATACTTAGTAACAAATTTATTTTTTTAGTTGAAGATTCATAATTGAAGTTGAACATTCATTCAATTAATTAATGTGTTTTTTGTAGGAAGTTTTGACAAATGATTACAGGATATTCTTAAATATATTTATCACCACCGAATGAATACATAAATTAATAATACTGAAAACATAATTAATCATTTCTTAAATTTGTTCCTAAAGTACATAAATTAAAACAATAATGAAAAAACAATTTTATTTCATCTTCATACTTAAAATTCAGTGCATATTTAACACATAATGCTCTGAATAAAAGATATTTTTCTGAGAATAGTGAAAATAAGAAGAAAGGGTTTGATTTGAAGTCGTATAAGTACAGTACTATAAAAGTTACTGTTGCTTGGGAAAATTCCTTGACTTAAAAAAAAATTCCCTGACGTTTCCAGGTTTTGCCAGGTATATAAAAATTCCCTGAAAATTCCAGGTTTTCCAGGTGAGTAGACACCCTGTTTATATAACAAATTAGTTTCATTAAAAGAAATGGATATTCTACAGGAATATCATTGATATTCAAGTGAAATTATATATTACAACTAAATGACTAGTATTTCAGAAACAATTCATCGATATTCCACCAACAGAGAATACGTTGAAATTCCATTCCTATTCCAAGGGTAATAAGTAGATACTACAGAAAGAATTCCATGGATATATTCAAAAATATTACACAATGATTCTATGCATATTCGAGAATTTTGTGTCAACAAAGAGATATTCCAAAAAGAAGATAGATATTCCAGAAATATTCCGTAAGCATTTATGGAATTCCATCAATATTTTGGGAAAGTTATCATCTTGACATTCTATATGTTGATATTCCATTAAAATCTCATGAATATTCCATGACAATGATTTCGATGTTCCAGGAGAATCGGAAATATATTTCACAGATATTACAGAACAATTTGATTAATTTTCTGTATGTATTACACAAATATTACAGAGAAATTATACAGATATTCCAGAATGGATTATAATCCAGTTGTTTTAAAAATATTCGAAGAGTTTTACAGACATTGAAAAAATTCTGCTTCTTCAAACGGAGTCAATCCAGACATATAGTATTCCATTAGGGTCTTGCGAATATTTCAGTGATATTTCCTCGATACTCCAGAATATTACGTAACATATCAATTTAATGGATATTCCAAAACTGATTAAAGGATATTCCAGGGGAGTTTGACCGATATATCATGGAGGTTAACTCATATTCCAGAGGGATATTCCATGAGTATTGCATAATTGTACGGTTCGAAGGACAACTTTCATAAGACGAGTTTTAGAGATATTGAAAAAAATGCTTCTTAAAACGAACTCAATACATACATATTCCATGAGGATATTGCGAATATTCTAGAGATATTCCTTCGATACTCTAGAACATTATATTAGACAGAAATTAAACGCATATTCTAAAACAAATTAAAGGATATTCCAGAGGACTTTCATCGGATTCCATGAATATTCATTAATATTCCACAGGGATATTCCATGAGCATTGCATAATGATACAGATCGAAGGAATTTACTGGATATTCCGAAAAAGTTACACACATTCCATAAGGATTCTATGAATATTTCTAAGATATTCAGAGAGAAATTCCATCGAAATTCCATACCAATCACAATGAAACTGCAAGAAAATTTCATGAATATTCCATTTTACTTGACTGATATTCCAGAATAAAATATTGAAACAGATATTCCAGAGAAACTCCACAGGAATTTTTTTCAAAAAGTCTAAGCATAATCCAAAAAAATATTTTAGATACACGATCGAAATTCTAATAATACTCCAACATGCAATATTGCAGAGAACTTGTCAGCAAAATTGTATAGATATTCCGGGAATATTCAATGAAAGTTTCCCAAACAGATTCCTAGATTTTTTCAGAATTTATTACATTTATATCATCTGGGAATTCAATTGATATTTTACAGTAAATTTGTAAATATTCCATAAGAATGTGAGTAATATTACAAATTAAATCCACAATTCATCCCCCCCCGTATGTGAAAAAAGCCCTACTTAACCCTCTTTGGAATGTTGGCCCCCGTCAGGGGGGACAATCATCATGTGGATTATGTGGACAGTCCATAAGGGAAAATCCACGCGGACCCCCGCAGGGACCCTGCTCGTTTGCCCTTACGGTCGATCAGATAAAAATTCTAAGTCCAAAGTATGAATACTTTTTTGACACTACAAATTTTGATGTTTGATTAGCTCAAACTTGGAAAACATGCATTTGTGTTAAAAATTTGATGACATATTTTTGAAGTTGAACTTTAAAATCTCAGATATCCTACGAGGAATATTACTAAACCTTGTGGAATATCACGGAATTTCATGGAATATAATCGATTTTAATTGGATTTTGTGGAATTGTATGGTCCTTTAATAAAATTTTTTTTTCTGATTCTACTGAATCCTATAGAATATCATGGAATTTCCTGGAATAACACGTAATTTCTTGAAATATAATCAATTTTAGTTGAATTTCGTAGAATTTTGTAGTTCTTTAATAGCATTTTTTTCTCATTCAACTGAAGCTTATGATACATCATGGAACTTTTTGGAATATTACAGAATTTCATGGAATATAATCGATTTTAATTGGATTTCGTGGATCGTCATACTTCATTAATAGATTTTTTTACGGATTCAACTAAATGTTATGGAATATCATGGAATTTGTTTGGAATATCATTGAAGTTTTTGGAATATAAGAGAATTTCGTGGAATATCATCGATTTTAATTATATGTCATGGAATTTTATAGTTCTTTAAGAGAAAAAAGTAAATGTATTTTTTTAATTAAAAATTCACAGTGAGGGCTACTGCGAGGGGCCCACGAGGGCAACCTAAAGGGCAACCACGAGGGAAGTCCATATTGAATCCTTCTGGATTAGCATGTCGTTTCCATGAGGGGCCACCCTAGCGAAAGTTTTGGATAGGAATTCATTTCAAATCATTCAGAATTATTCCAAAATCTGTATCCGAACCAATCCGAATCAGTCCAAACCAATCCAAAAAAAGTTATCGATCTCGTTCGATCCAAATCGGTTAAAAATTAATCTGACTTAATTTGATTTAATCTGAATCAATCCGACCCAAATTTTCAATCCGAATGAGTCCGAATCAATCTAAACTCGGATTGATCTGAACCGAGTTTCAATCCGAATTTGAGAACTTTTTCGGATTGATTCGGAATGATTCGGGTTGGTTGGGATACAGATTTTGGAATACTTTGGATTGGTTCGGAATGATTCGGGGTGAAATCGTATTCGAAACTTTCGCCAGAGCATGCCTGAATTGCCCTCATGAGCATCTTATGACTTGAGGGCAATCCATGAGGGCCCCCTACGGGGGCCCAGTCCATTTTTCTCACTGGCTAGAATAATTTCCAAATTATTATTGGACGAATTATTCAATAATTGTTCTGGTTAAAAGAAAAACAAAGTGTTGAAGATATAATCTGAAATATTTAAGAAAAATTAATTGAAGGTGAAAATTTCTAATTGATCCATTTTTTCAGCTCACGAGCCACGTACGATTATGATAGTACTCAATATTTGTGCACACCATCAAGAAAGGAAGTGTATGATTTATTGGTTGCTCTTCACTCCGCTCGTCAAGGCAGTAAAAATGGACGACTTCGTTTCTGCAATCGACACAGACAACCAGGCACCGTTTTTGCAAATATTCGATTTATCGGGCGACGAAAATGAAAGAATTATTAAAAAATACGTTCAAAATCGAGATAATGATTATCCAGAAATTCAATCCAGAATCCAAATTATATTTATTTCAATATTATCATGGTCAGTTTATTTTTGTTAATAAAAATTTAATCAATTAAAGTACATTTGTATTTCAATGTATTATTTATTTTTAGCATAGAATTTTTTTTGTTAGGGCCATGTACCACTTACGAGATTGCTACCTCACCGATATGTTTTGTCGCAATAATTCACGCCCACACGAAATGAGATGTCGCATTCACAATTTTTAAAATTAAATAAAAGGCACTAAGAAACATTTGTATCGTTTCAAATTCTTATAATTGCAAAAATAGGCTTGAGACGATCCAGGGTACCGCAGACTACTTGGCGGCTTAGTCGACTCTTTCTATTGTCTTGCGCAGTGTGTATCTTGAACTTGAGCTCGATGCAGGCCAAAACGAAGGGGTGCTCAACCGGAGGCCACTTACTGTTTTACGTAGTATGTATCTTCAAATTGAATTCATAATGAACTCTGTCCCACACCACCATGGAGGTCGAGTTAAAGGCGCATTTTTCCTTAAGTCGTGATACCCAATAGGCCTAGTTCACTTGTCAATTGAACATGCATGTTTTTTTGTTTTTCGTTTTATTAAAGAAATTCATCAAATAAAACATGCGTTTTTTTCTCCAAAAAAAACAGGTTCATTGTGAATTCAATTTGAAGGTACATACTACGTAATACAGTGGTCTCCGGTTGAGTACTGCTTCGTCTCAACCCGCATCGAGCTCAAGTTTGAGGTGCACGCTGCGCAGGACAATAGAAAAGGTCGACAAAGCCACCAGGTAGTATGCGGTACCCTGAGATCGTCTTAAGCCCAAAAATAAACCTTTTTGTAATTATAAAAATTGAGAACGACACAAAAGTTCTTTAGTGCCTTTTATTTAATTTCACAAATTTGTAATGCGTTATCTCATATCATGTGGACGCAGCTTGATGTGAAAAATCGTCGGTAAGGTAGGAATCGGATAAGTGGTACATGGCCTCAAAATTGAAGTGGATTATTTATTCTACTATTCTAGTCATCGAATTAATTGATAATGAAGTGTGTACATTTTTTGATAATAATAAATTTCATTATAATAAAGATTCTTGAAGAATGTTGTCATTTAAGATTGTTGTTACTTTTGAATAAAACTTAAGTGAGAGATAGGAAAAAAATGTTTGGTACGATAAATAAAACAAAAATGGAAAGTGGAAAAAACTCTGTTTATAATAAAAAAGAACGCTATTTTTAAAAAGATAAAATTAATATTCTGTCCTCTCCTATTCTCAACTCTCTCTTTTTTGATATACTAATTATTAATCGTCATTAATCATATTGACAGGAAATTAAAAACTTCTATAATCACAGGATAATCCACTCTTCCATGATCACTTTTTTCCTAGTTAAATAAGTCTGATGTCTAGTACTTGTGAAATCTGAGACTGTCGAGTGTATTTAATTGTAAAATAGTATTAATTTATTAATTGTTCCTAATTTCCGAATTGTACATGCAATATTTTTGATGTATCGAAATATGAATCTAATAAATGGCATTTTAAAAATAAAAGGAAAAAATTTTCCATGTCTTGCATGAATCTTTTGTTTCATTTAATTTTAATGATATAATATATATTTTCTATATTCGCGAACTTATATAGCACACGAAAACAATTACGCGCGCGATTAATTTTATCTGCCTCACGCGATTCTCAAATTAAAATATAAAATTAATATTCATACAAAATGTTTGTGCTTCACTACATCTATCATTTAAAATAATAACGAAGAAGAGCAAGAATAATATTTTTGATATTTGATGAAAATTATTGACTTGAAGTTAAGATATTAATTTTCATCAATTATCAAAAATATTATCATTGCGAAAAACCCTAACATAACAAAACAAAAAACTATTCGATACTTAATTATTTATTATTAAAGTAATTTTTTCTTCGTTGTAGTTCTAAATACATTTTACATATTGAATTTTTATTCCAGAAATTACATTGAAATTTTATAGTAGAGTCCACCTGTACTGAAAGTTCTTATTAAAAGGGATTATTACAAGTTCTAATTTGAAAAATTCAAAATTCAATATATGAAATAAAACAACGCAATTATTGTCCTTTTAGTTATTTCTTACCCATTTTTCCAATAAAAATGTAGGGTTGAAGTACCGTTTGTGACCACGTTTATCCCAGCAATAGCCATTCATCGAATATTTCCATATTAAAAATTTCTTAAAATGCCTTGAAATCTTCTGGAAGTTCATGAAATCCTATAATTTTCTCTGAAAACCCATGAAATCCCTCAAAATAATTTCAGATATTTTGAAAAACTTCAAATTTTGTTTAAATGCGTCATAATTAATTAAAAAATTTAAAGAGCCCGTGAAATCCCATAAGCTTCTTTAAAATCCCTTTAAATCATTTGAAATGCCTCATCAATTTTTTAATCTGTTGAAATTACTTGGAATCATTACAGTTTCATTGAAATCTTTAAAAATATTTTGTAATCCCTAGAAATCTTCTGAAATTCTTTAAAATATTTAGAATTCACCTGAAATCCTGTGAAACCTCACGAAATATTTAGAAATGACTTGAAATCTTATAAAATCCCTTGAAATATTTTTAAATATTTCAACAATCCTTAAAATCGTGAAATATTTTGAAACTGAAAACTTTTACAAAGTCGTTAAAATCTCTCTTAATCCCTTGAAATCTTCTAAAATTGGTTAAAATCCATTAAAAATCCTTTCATAGGCCATAAAATCTCAAAAGATTCTGGTAAATACCTTAAAATATTTTTGAATCACGTGAAATCCTTAGAAAATCTTTGACATGCCTTGAAATGTTTTAAATTTATTTGCAATATTTTGAAATACTTCGAAAAATCCTAAAATCTTGTAAAATACTTTGCAATTCCTAAAAATTCTCTGAAATTTATTGAAACCTTTAAAGGTTTTGTGATATGCCCTGCAATAATTTAAAACCCTTTGAAAACACTTTAAATGTTTTAAAATCTCTCAAAATTCCTTGAAATCTTCTTGAATCGATTAAAATTCATAGATATTCTGTGAAAATCTTTGAAATCTTTTACAATTCTTTACAGTCTCTAGAAATTATTTGATTTTTATTTTAATTTCTTGAAATCCCATAACATTCTCTGAAATCTCTTAAATTGATTTAAAATCTCTCGAAATCCTTTATAATTCCCCAAACTCTCTTGAAATCTTTTAAAATCACTTGAAATAAATTGACATCCCTTAAAATATTTTGAAATACTTCGGAAACGTTGAAAATTTTTAAAACTTTTCAAACCCAATCGTATATTCTGAAATAGTTTGAAATTTTTGAAATCTTAATATCTGGTGTACATCCAATATTTGAATGATCAACCCCTCGGTATTAAAGAATTAACAGCAATGAATAATTTTTTATTCAATGAAATTAAGTTTTATTCTTTTATCAAAATAGATCATTTAAGATCTGTATTTGTAAGAAAAATGAAATATTTTACCACCAAAACGATCACAAATTAAATTAGCGTAACTCTTTCGGTTCTAGCCTCGTTGCGCTACTGGGGATCAAGGAATTTATATGGTAAGTTTGAGTAAGGGATTTGTAGGAGAAGGGATAAGGGATTGGTTTTAGATTAATCTAGAAGTAATCGCGTGTTGTTTATTCAAACACACTCTTTCCACAACACTGCTCCGACACAGGTCGCTGATCAATCTCTCTAGCAATCACCCCAGGTGAAGAGCTTCAAAAAGCTATTATACTAATCCACTAAGCAAATCTCTTCACGCGGGCTCATTAGTATCAAAAATCTTTTGTTACAGACATCACTCTTCTTCTTACAAACAATTGTCCTCCATACATACCTATCCTTGCATACATCTTTTGCTTCCTTTACATCAATGAATAGTTTCATGTAACCTCTTGTATTTCTAGGACTCTTTATACCTCTTCGCCTTAGAGCCTCATTCACACATTGCTGTCACATTATAACCATTCTTTTCTCGGTCTACCTCTGGGTACTTCCTTTTCTAATCTTCTTAACCCATTTCCAAAATAGTTTCTTATTTCCTTCAAAGTCTTTTTACATTTTTTTATCTTCTTCCGCTTTGATTTTATCTTTTCTTTCTTTTACTAGTGTCTTGGCTTTTCTGTTTTTATCTCTATAATCATTTTCTATTCTAGTCTACTCCTCATCGATAAGCCCTTTACTATTCAACATTCTCGAGTACGCTTGCTTTTTTCCGTTGACAATCACGCGTATTTCATCATTTCATCAAGCATCTCCAGCCTTTCTTCCTACAGCTGCAGTACCGCACACTTCAGATGTACTCTTGAAGATGCTATCCCGCAGTATTACCCATGCATCCTCTCCATTTTTATTGTTATATATTGCTTTTATTGATTTCAAAGGCCAACTATTCACTCCATACTCTTTCTGGACTTCCCAAAGTTTAAATCTATCCACCTCATTAGAAGCATTTCCCAGATCAACAAATGCACAGACAACTTTTTTTTACCCTCAAACTTTTTTCTATGATCTGCCTCAAGCTATATATCTGATCCGCACATGATCTATCTGACATAAATCCACATTGGACTTCCCAGATCCTTTCTTTAATCATTACCTTGACCTTATTAATAAGTATTTTGGTAAATATTTCACCCACGGTACTTAGTAGGCTAATCTGTCTATAATTAGTACAGTCACCTTTATCACTCTTTCCCTTGTAGTGTGGGACGATAATCGTCTTTCTCCAATCATTTGGAACTTCACCGTTCACAGAACATATATTTAAAAATTCGCTCAGCCACATAAATAAATATCCACCTCCGCCCTTAAGCATATCAACGGCGATACTATCCACACCAGCAGCCTTACCATTCTTTAGATTTCTTATCATGGATAAAAGATCGTCGACACTGATTCTTCTTCCGCCACCCACAACAGGATTGTCCAACGTATCCTCGCCAGTGTCATGGTTGTTATGCTTCATAACTTGAACTCCATACAATTTCTTGACATAATCAATTATAGATTCTTTTACTTTGCCCGAATCGCATACTATTTCACCACCAGCTTTCTTATTTCCGACTAACTAACTGCTAGAACTTCCTTTCCTTATCTTTTCAACCCATTTCCAAAAACATTTCTTGTTTCCTTCAAAATCATTTTACATTTTTTTTTTCTTCTTCCGCTTTGATTTTATCCTTGCTGTTTTCGACAAGTATCTTTGCTTTTCTATTTTTATCCCTATAGTCATTTTCTAATCTAGCCCTTTCGTCATCACGTAAACCTATAATATTCAACTTTCTTGAGTACACTTGCTTTTTCTCGTTGACAGCGACGCTGATGTCATCATTCCACCAAGCATCCCCACTCTTCCTTTCTACAGCCGCAGTACCGCACACTTCAGATGCACTCTTGAAGATGCTATACCGTAGTATCATCCATGCACCCTCTACATTTTTATTGCCTAATTTCACACTGAGAAAAAAAGGTATTTGAATCAAATAAAATTTCTTCGATTCAAAGGAATGGTGTAGTTGAATGTGGCTGAAGAAATATTTCTTCAGTTCGAAGAAATTTTTTTTGGTATCCAAAGAACAAAATAATTAAGACAAAGAAATATTTATGTGATACTGTAAAATATTCGTTGAACAAAATGGACTTGTTATTGACTATAAGAAATAAGTTTTTAATGTGATTTGCGAGATCCTTAATGTTGTAAAGTATGGCGTAAGTTCATTAAGATAATTATTACTTACAAATAAATATAACTCGGAATGAATGAAAGTTTTTTTGAATCAAATATATGATTCCTTGATTCAAGTAAGCGTACTTTAAGGGAAAATAAATATTTCTTTGTAACAAAAAAATGTTTTCAACGGGAATAAATATTAATTTGGTTCTAATATGCGGCGTAATATTCAGCACAAACGAGTAACAAAGTTGATAGTGATTATTATAATTTATAATAATATTTTTATTTTTCACGGAATAAACAAAAAGTTTCAAACACGATCAGTGCTTGAGAAGATCGATCAAATTACTTAACTAATGGCATGTACTATTGGGATAACAATACCAACTCCCTACATGAAAGAAATATCTCTTTCACTTAATTAATATCGCTTTCAGTTATCTCAATATTTCTTTGATTTAAAGAAACAAAAGTATTTGATCCAGGCAACGATGAAATAGTTATTTCAACGAACTGTCTACCGTTACGGAATTTTCCGTAAGCCCAACCCCTTTCAAGCTCGTTCAGGGCTAAAGTTATGGAATTTTCCGTAACTCTAGTCTTAGCGCTATACTTGACCGGGTTAGTTTTACGGGAAATTCCATAACGCTAGTCAGTGCCTCATTTTAAATACATTTTTCTCTGAATTCAAAAACGAGAAATTATTGAACTTGAGAAATATTTCTTTGGATGCGAAAACGAGACTCAAGGAAACTAGGTTTTTAGTTTTGAAGACATCAATTCCTCGAGTTAAAAATCTCATATTCTCTTAGGCCAAGAAATATTTTTTTGTTTCAAAGAAATGGCACCCAAGGAAATTATTTCTTTGAGTCAATACACGAAATTGTTGACTTTAAACAATATACATTACAATGAAGCAAATAATTTCCTTGGTTCAAAGAAATGGAACCAAAGAAATGCATTTCTTTGAATCCAAGAATTTTCTTACAGTGTACAGTTTGCTCTTCTGGTATCTGCAAATTCTCTATTTAAACTTGCGTCTGCTTCAACTGAATATTAACTCTTCTTGTCCTCAATCCTTGACCTGGGTTAATTTTTGAAGCTATGAGGTAGTGATCCGTTCCACATCCAGAGCCTCTGATAACCCTTGTATCTCCTACTAGCCCTCTCAGACTCTCATCCGCTACAACCAAGTCAATCATACTGTGGCTTCCACTTGTGCATCAAGTATACATGTGGATTATTTTATGTCTAAACCAAGTATTTGTAATAAACAAGCCTTTTTCTAAGCGCAATTTCTCCCCATCACCGGTCATTTTTGGATTTCTGAAGTGACCAAGTATCCTGTCGGTACCTCCGCGTTGCACACCAACCCAGCCATTCATATATCCGAGCATAATGATTCTTTCCCCGGGATATCAAGTCCCTATAATATCATTTAACGAGTCCCAGAAGGTATCATTTACATCACTACTGTCTTCATCAACTGGAGCATACCACACTATTATAAATACCCTTCTGATTCCCACTTTCATTGTAACTTATAATAATCTAGGAGATACACATTCATACTTCTTGTCATGCTGTTTTGCTCTCTCATTTATAAGCAGAGTAACTCTTGGCTACCATGTAATTCATTATCTTCTCCTCACCAACCCAGCAAACACGTTACGTTACTGCTCTGTAACAAAAGGAGAACATTGTTATATCTGGTTATATAACGAGTGTTGCCGTTCAGTGATATATTTGTTCCACAACTGGAAGGTAACAATGTTAAGTAACCCTGTTACTGCATAAAGATATAGCAGTTCCATAAAAAGAAATTGTAACAATTCTATAGCAATGTGATGTAAGTATTATAGAAGACAAATGTAATATTTGTTTTTTAACTTGCTTACCAATGTGACATTACTGTTATGTAACAAACGTCTAACATTTTTTCGGTAACTTGTTCACACTCATGATCTATAACGGTTTTGTTACAGTGTTACGTAATTAAACTGTAACAGCGTAACTGTATAGTTTCGTAAGTTGTGTATAATGCTCATTTGTAACAGCTGTGTAACAATGTGAGGAAACTGTTATGTAACATTCGTCAAGCATTCTTTCTATAACTTGTTGCCTCAGTAGACGCCGCAGGCGTGCGCAACTGCGCAGTCGCCAATCAGCCATCTGTACAGCTGTTCGCAACGCTTCGACGCTATGACATGACTGTAACGGTTTTTTTTTTTTTTTTTTTTTTTATTTTTGCGTATATTTTACTGTCTGTATTGAATGAGAGTAAGTAGAATTAATGAAAATAAGTGCAGTGAAAGATTTCGATGCAAGCGTAAAGTGAATTTAGTTGTCCATAGGAGACAGGAAAGTGATTCTTCACGTTAGAACATGCTTTGTATTATTCGGAATGCGATTATTCCTTCAAGAATTTTCGAAAATGCGAATAATATGAATAAACCAGTATATGTGAGATTAAATCGCGATACAGTCATGCAAGTGGAATGTGCAGCCAATGAAAATGTATGAATTTTTAGGTTAGGGCCAATTTACTGCTCTTTCGAGGTCGCAGCCTATCATGTGGGGATTTGATACTTTTTATATAACATAACTACCTAAGATACATATAACAGACTCACATTGTTGTTATATAGCACTGTAACATATACCCTTTCCCAAGTAATAAATGAGGATAATTTCTTGTGAATCCCAAAATGCTGTGACCATCACCTTCCCAGCTGACAAAACAGTCTTCTCCTTCTTTGGCGCACTTTCGCCAGGCAGTACCCACTGCTATGACTGCTGCTTTGTCTCGGATGTATAGTGGTGGATCCAGGTTTCGTCTACAGTCACGAATCGACGCAAAAAGTCCTGCGGATTCCGATTAAACTTTGCCAATCTCTGCGCTGAACCAAAAGTTTCCATAAATTCCCGGCAAATTATCAAGATTCATAAATTTCCATTACTTTTTTTTTCTTCTCAGGTCACAATTTAAATTTTCGACTGTCGTGTATAAATTTATCAAACTTTTCTCTTTAAAAACTCTTCAGAAGCTCTTGGGAAGATTATTTTTACGTCAGATAATATAGTACAAATAAAATACTGATCGTGAATTTTGATGTCCCTTCAACGATCCAAGATTATTGTGATTTGTTGGATTAGATTAGATTTAGGAATTAGGATATAATTAAATAAATACGTTATCTAATACATTTATTGTTATACTTTTTTATAATGATTTATTTTTCTTATAAAATTGAGTTATTGTAAATAATTGATACATTTTTAATTAGTATAGGATTAACAAGGTATTTGTACAAAGCCAGCAGTGAAGCCTCTCCCACGTCCTAATGAGTCAGTCACGAAATAAATTTCTGCAACGTTCGATCTCGAAATGTCGAAGACAGCTGAAAAAAATTGTGAATATTTTATTTTGAAATCAGATAAAAATAGTTAATAGAAGAATGTCTGAATAAACTTAATTAGGAAGAATTACAACTCTATATTAAAAAGGAAATCTCAGAAATTCACTGGCCTAACTAGAAACGTCGAGGTCCCCTTGCAAAATTTTTTAGAAGGCCCCTTCAAAAAAAAAAAGAGCAATTCACATGATACAAAGTATTGTCCTGTTTTCATAGAAAGGCCGATTTATGAATTGCTTAGTAGTGAACAAAATTTCCCAAAAAATTAAAAAATAAAAGCTTAGGGGTCGTCTATAAATTGCGTAAGGTGATTTTCTGAAATTTTCAAACCCCCTCCCCCATATTTGGTTGAAAATTTATATGTTTCAGTTGCGGATTCAACTATTTAGTTGAAAATTCGTCTCTTTTGGATGAATTCATCTGCTCGGTTGAAAGTGGAACTACTCCATTTTTTTTGGTTGAAGATTCATCACTTAAGTTAAAAATTCGTCTTTTCGGTGGAAAATTTAACTATTTTGTCTAAAATTCGTTTTTTCTTTGTTGAGAATCCATCTCTTTAACTGAAAATTTGAGTATTTCATTTTTCGTTGAAAATTAGTTTCTTTTATTGACTGAAAATCAATTTTTTGAACTGGAACTCCAACGATTCCTGTTTTCGTTGAAAATTAATCTTTTTTAGTTGAAAACTCCACTATTTGGTTACAAATTTATGTATTTTGTTGAAAATTCATCCTTTTGGTACGAAAGCAATCTTTTTGGTCAAAAATGCAACATTTTGATTGAAATTATTTGGTTTTAGTTGAGGATTCATCTATTTTGTTAGAAATCCGTTTTTTTGGTAGAAAATTAATCTTCTTGGTTGCAAATTCAACTATTTGCTTGACAATTTATGTTTTTTTCGAATCATCTTTTTGGTAGAAAGTTATTTTGGTTGAATTCGACTTTTTATGATTTAAGATAAATTTTTTTTTGCAGAAATATAAACTATTACATTTTTGGTTAAGAATTCGTGTTTTTGGTTCAAAATTCTGGTTGAAGATTCATTATTTTAGTTGAAAATTTATTTCTTTGGTTGAAAATTGAACTATTTTGTTGAATATTTGTTTTTTTTCGTTGAAAATGTATCGTTTTTAATTAGGAATTCAACTATTAGGTTTGAAACTCATGTATTTTGTTGAAAATTCGTCTTTTTGGCAGAAAACTGATCTTTTTAGTTCAAGTTCAAACATTTCGTTCAAAATTTATATATTTTGTTGTAAGTTCTTCTTGTTTGAATTCTATCATTTTAGATTCAAAATTAAAATCTGTTTTTATTGAAATATCGCCTATTACATTTTTTGTTGAGAATTCATCTTTTTGGTAGAAAATTCAACTTCCTGATTAAAAGTGGGGCTACTTTGTTGAAAAATCATTTTTTTGATTGAAGATGTATCATTAAAGTTGAAAATTCATCTTTTTGGTTGAAAATTTAACTATTTCGTAGAAAGTTACTTCTTTTTGGTTGTTAATTAATTTTTTAATTAAAAATTTAAATATTTCATTTTTGGTTGGAAATTTATCTTTTTTAGTTGAAAATGTAACTATTTGGTTGAAAATTTATGTACATATCTTGTTGAAATACATCTCTTTTGGTTGAAAGTGAAACTACTTTGTTAAAAAATCGTTTTTTTGCCTTTAGATTCATCATTTAATTTGAAAATTCATCTTTTTGCTTGAAAATTATACTATTTCATAGAAGATTCATTCTTTTTGGTCAAATATTCAACTGTTTTGTAAAAAATTCTTCTTCCTGGCTTGAAAATTCAACATTTTGTATGAAATTATTTTTCTTTATTGACTAAAAATTCTTTGTGGGTTGAAAATTCATCTTTCTTGGTTGAATATTTAACTTCTTGGTTGAAAGTAGGACTACTTTGTTGAAAAATCATTTTTTTGGTTCAAGATCTATCAGTAAAGTTGAAAATTCATCTTTCTCGCTGAAAATTAATTTTTTAACTGAAAATTTAACTGTTCCTTTTTTGGTTGAAAATGTAACTTTTTTGGTCAAAAAATTCTTTATTTGGTTCGAAATTTATGTATCTTGTTGAAATACATTAAATTTGAAAATTCATCAATTTAGTAAAAAATTGAACTATTTTATAGAAAATTCGTTTCTTTATTGTTAAAAATTTGACTGCTTTTGGAAAATTTGTCTTTTTATCCTGAAAATTCAACGTTTTGGATGAAACCTTTTTCTTTATTGACTAAAAGTTCTTTCTTGGTTGAAAAATTGTCTTTTTTGGTAGAAAATTAATCTTCTTGTTTAAAAATTCACCTTTTTGTTTGAAAATTTATCTATTTTGTTCAATATGGAATACAGTACTTGAAATTTGACGAATTTTAAGCGTTCCAAGTTAAATTTTTTCAAATAATAAAAAACTTATATTGCAATAAATTACACTTTTTTCAAAAGAAAATTCACTTTAGGTCTAACAGATCGAATTTCTGCTGGACTTTCTTCTAAGTTGTAATACCTTTGGAATTTTTTTTTTAGTAACAATTCTTCTTTCGTAAGTTATTCCATCCTCATCAAGGCCGATTTTTGAAAAAAACTTTCAAAATTTTTTTATATAATAAATAAAATAGAAAAAAAATGTTTCACAGGCGACATTTTGTCAACAAAATTTTTATTGACGCTCTGATAATTAGAATAAGTACAACAACTCTCTAGAAGTAACTTCCAGCGGTGTTAGTTGATTAAACAATATTTCTATTTTATTATGAACAATTAAGTTGAAAAATGTGGTTTATATGGAATTAGATCCTTTTTGTTGCTTGAAACTGACATTTTTTGCAGGAAATGTGTGTGAAATGAAGTTTAATTAGAAATTTATTCAAAATAAACAAGATCTAGTCATTGTTTAAGCAAATTTTATAAACAAATTCACATTTCGGCTATTATTTAATAAATATAATGCATTTAGAATACAGGTGTGACTTAAAATTAAAAATTAAGTGCGGCTGCGGTGGCACATCCGGAATAAATCCTTATCAATATGAAACAGAAAATAAGGAAAGTTCTACTTCAAGTATGATGTCAATGGTTCCGCTTTCTCTTCAATCCGTAGACGAATCGATAAAAATTTGGGAAAACCTTCAAACTTTCTATCCCAACTCTTATCTATATCATTCCGTTTTGCATCAGAGACAAGGGATAAATTTTTAAATGAGCTTCAGAACATTAAAAAGCAAATCAAAGGATTGAAAACAGGTGAAATTACAATCAATAATACTGTTTATAATGTAGAGTACGAACTAATGTGTACCACGATTGACGGAAAAGTTTGCCAAGTAATTACTGGCACTTCTGCTTCATCAAATTGTACTATTCGCGGGGCAAAGCCCTCAGAATGATACCGTCTGCAAACAGTACAAGCTAGAGAAGAAAATTTGTTTGCATTTCAGTACGGGTTACAAACTTTGCATTCGTGATTACGTTTCATGGAATGCATATTACACATTGCTTATCACTAGTTTACAAATTTTTGGTTCATCGCGTGTATCTAAAAGAAAAAGTGTCTTTTTGACTAGTTTTGGGTCGCTGAAAAAGAAAATGACAACTCATTTATTTTTTCAAAGAAGCGTTTTCTAGATATTTGCAAAAAACGTGTTTTGTGGCTCTTTTTTCAGTTACTGGCAGAAGTCTCGAGAACGGTTGATCCAACTGACATAAACTGTGTATCATTCAGAAGGTATGTTCTTCTTTCTGACGATATACTGTTTGTGTCAATCGGATTAAAATTTATTGGATTATAGGCGATGAAATTCAATAAAAGTGGATTTCTCGACCTTTTTGGAAAGTCACTCATTTTCAGTTGTTCCATGAGGAAAGAAAAAATTTTATTTCACATACTTTCAAGTTTGCAGGTTAAAGATAATTCTGTAACGAAAACATAAAGCGTAAGTTTGCTTCAATCGGAAGAAAAATGTAGAAGTTATGACATATTAAGTGAAGGCAGACAATTTCAGTTATTTACATATTCATACTTTTGGTCGGAAATATGTTTATTTACTGCAACTCCTCCGTTAATGTTGCGTTCCGGCTCTTGTTGTTTCTCAGAAAACCACGAAATACGTCCTGAAAAGCATTCCAAGCTTTATTCTCGGCATTGTTCAAGTATTTTGTAAACTCTTTGTCATTGAACAACTTCTTGATCGGCGGACCAACGAATATGTCCGCTCTAATTTTTTCCGTTGACAGTTTGGGAAACTTTGTCTTCAAATATTTCAGTCCTTATTTTCCGAATTTTTTGCCAACGCTTTGAAAAATTTTTTCATTAGCCCAAGTCTTACACGCAACGGTGGAATAATAACCTTTTCTTTGTCAACAAGTGCTTCTTCAACAACGTTGCTCTTTTCTGCGACATGATTTTCACGCCGTAGCCAATCGCGTTGAGTGAAATGTTTTTCATCTGCTCTGCTATCCCAGATACACAAGAAGCAGCTGTGCTTTGTATAGTCACCTTATAGACCAATGAGTAAAGCGTCGACTTTCGAGTCACAGTATATCTTCCAATTGTACAAATTGTAGTTCAGCAGTTGAAGAAGTTTTTTCATCGTCTCATAAGTTTCTTTGAAATTTGTGGAATAAACCACTGGAATTGATGGTTTCTTGTCACCTTTATGAAGTAAAACAGCTTTTACACGATATCTGCTGCCGTCGATAAAAAAGCGCCACTCGTTTATATCATGGTTTTCTCCAAATTCAGCAAACAACTCGTTCAGATTGTTACAGTAGCAAAAGTCTTCTGTTTTCGAAAATTATTGTACGAATTTCTTGCTGCGATTTCGATAATACGTGACTCATGTTTCTGATTCCAAATATCCGCGTTGTTGTAAACGTGAAGCGAGCAATTCAGATTTCTCTTTCGATAAATTGAGATCACGGCATTGATCATTTAGTGCGATTTGATTCATCAATTTCAGTTTTTGACTTTCTATTTTCGGATCACTGCTGACACTTCAATCCAAATCTGAAACTTCTCGTGAACTACCTGTTGTTGTTTTTGGTGCTGATGGTTTCCGTTTTGGGTATTGAGAAGAATGTGGTGCAGACATTGTTACTGATTGTAAGTCGGGATGAATAGCATTACGAAATTTTCCTCCTTGTAATTTGGTTAATAGAAGTAACAATCAGTCACATGATCAATCGAATTTCCCCACTCAACTGGCTTTCCTAACAACAAATACTTCACCATTTCTTTGTCCAATTCGATTAATCTTACGAAACACGTGGTACATACTGAGTTTGGAGTCCATGGTTTATCCACAGATCTCACTCGGAATCCAAAATAATGCTTGTAAGCAGATAAAATGTTTTCATTTAACTTTTCTTGGGCACTTTTGTTGAATATTTACAAACCACAAACAAAACAAAACTTATCTGGTGTGTGCTTGCACATTTTTATTTCATTTCATGGGACACATGCGTCATGCAAAAACAACAGCAAAAAAGTAAAGTGACAGTTGTCGAACATGAAAGTACGAAATTCGCAAACTATCGGGTGAACGACAAAACTTGGCAGTAATTCATTGTTCATTGTTGCCTAGTATCGTATTTCGTCGATGTTGACGTAATCAATTTTACCGATGTTACGATAACACAGTACAATGAATACTCTGGCTCTGTACATTCTCTGTGCTTCATGCCTTACAGGGTCGTTAAAACCGAAAAATACGTATATTGTATATACAAACGAGTTTGTCTGAAAAATTGAATTTGCCTGTCTTCACTCAATGCTTCATAATGTCTACAATATTCGTCCGATTTTAGCGAACTTATTAATCCGATTGACACAGACAGTATATAGTCGGAAAGTGGAAGATCATACTTTTCGAACGGAACAGCTTATGTTAATTGGATCAAACGTTATCAAGATTTATACCAATAATTGAAAGAAGAGCGAAAAACACGATTTTTGCAAATATCTCGAAAACGCTTCTTTGGTAAAACAAATGAATGCCACTTTCTTTTTTAGCGACCCGCAATTAGTCTAAAAACCCCTTTTTTCTCCTGCTACATTTTTCGTGTAAACTAGTGTTATAGATTGCCATTTAAGCAGTGGCAAGCCAAAACAGATGTCCAGAAAGCTATTTGCGAGGATAGAAAACGAACCATACAAGATGAAATTTTCAAACGCCTTTCTAATCGTCGATGTTACATGACGAGGAATTGGTTCTACTGACGACGGCAACACAGCAAGAAAATTTTTTGAAAATTTTAAAACTATCTCTGAAATTACATGAATTGATAAACTGTTGAAGAGTTTTTACATTATTCTGCAACTTTTGGCATGCGGTAAAGCACTTGACACCGAGCTATTTCACAACCTTGCTACTGAAACTGCTGAAATTTTTGGAAAACACTACGGTTGGTATTTTAAGCCTGCTTCAGTACACAAAATTTTCATTCCTGGGGCAAAATCATTGCTTCTTTCGTGATACCTATCGGGCAATTTTCTCAGGAAGCCCAGGGGATTAGAAACAAAGATTTTAAACGATGCAGAGAATATAACACCAGGAAATAATCTCTGACTAGTATGATAGAAAATGTACACCATTTCTTGCTGGTTTCTGCTGACCCTTATTTAGGCAGTTTGAGGAATGTATTCCTAAAGACCGAGAGACCATTGCTTCCGGAAGCATAAGCGCTATTTCTTTATCCTCATACTGATGACTATTAACAGAAACGTGATTACGATTACGAATTTGTATCTAATAGAAAATTATCGACTTGAATCTTTAAAATGTTCATTTGATTTGTAAGTAACTACAAATTGTTATCTGGCATGAAATTATTACAGGAAAGCACCATCCACATATTGTTTGTAGTTTAGCTTGTAAAACACACAAAAACTTTTGTAGTCAAAGTAAAGAAATTTATGCATTTGTTAATTTAAATTGTTTAAATATAAATTTTTGAAAAAACATTAAAATTGGATTAAAATTGTGGCCTGTAGACTGATTTGTCCAGACACCTTTTTTGCCCCACTGTACTCCGCCCAAGTCGGACAGCAGTTACGCCACTAAGTGACTTCATTAAGAAGAATTAAAGTTTATATTAAAAATAGAGATCTCAGAAGTTGAAATTGCTCAAGTACTTTCTAGAAGAGACAGAAAATATGAAAGAGTATTTAATTTTTGGAGAGCAAATCAAGAGGGCAAAGGTTTAACATTCATCAGACGATAAATAATAAAAATAAGAATCTGGTCTTCTGCGATCTTATGACCAAGTTAGCAATATCGTGGAATACTATTTGAATTGCTCAGCTAAATTCGCGATATGACTATTACATCCAAATGATACGGGTTTTTTTTATCTATATTATGCTACTTATTAATCGAAATGACATATCAATTTCGATTAATCTTCAGTGATTACAAAAACGTCATAAGAAAGAAAAATGGGTTCTTTCCATTTAGTTGTTTGATTTGATCAACTTCTATTCCAAATTTTGATTCTTGATCTGCATTTATAAATAATTAATTTACTAATAATTTTTAATTAGATATTTATTCATTACTAATAATAATCTTCAAGTTCATTCAATTCCATCTCAATTTGACAATAGTATAAGCATGATACAGTTTGACATCTTATAAAATTTTCTTCTCATTTGAAGCAACATCCTGTATAAAAAAATTTCATGGCGATCTACTGTCAGGTCTGGCCCAGATCTGGCTTTATCTAGACCATCTAGCCAGGCCTGGTCTGACCCAGGCCTGGCGCTGATCAGCCTTCCATGACATGAGCGAATGTGTGCCTCTCTGTTTTAATAAGGCGAATTATTAACTTGCGGTAGTTTAGTGGGTAGCGAGTGCGGTTTATAGCTTAGGCGATTAGAGTTCAAATCTCGGTGCTTGCGAATTTTTCACAAAAGCGTTTTTCTAACGTTATAATTATTTAACATGTATGTTAGGATACTTTTAGAACCATCTGATATTATAAATATTAATTTAACTTTTTTAAATTGACCAATTTCAAACTAAACTATTTAGGATTTAAATATAACTTGAAAGCTGAAATATATTTTCGCTGAATCTTTACAAATTAAATATTTTCGAAATTAACTATAATAAAGTACAATGGTCTGTCTGTCCACATTGAAGATTCTTCAGCTTAAGTTTGAATAATGATTGTCATTATTTTTGGATATATTATAACAATTATTGCCTGACTTTAGGATCATTTAAAGGTAGCTGAAATAGTGTAAAGAATGCTGAAATTAAAATTAATTTTTTCCTGTTAGGAATAATGAAAGGCATAGTCAATTTTATATTAATTAATTTTAAATAAAAAGGTTCTTTACCGAAGAGTTCTGAGCTGAAGATATAATTCAATTTTTAATTGATTTCTGCAGGTAGTTTTCTTTTGTATGAACGGATGCAGGTAGAAAAAATTATTTGCAATATTTTCATACAATTTTTAATTTAAACCTTTCAAATTACACAATTTCAATGTTGTCAATTGTAAATTTAAGTTCATTAAATATGAAAAATTGTGTATAGAATATTTTGAAAACGTAACTACTGAAAACTTAACGTTTGACAATATTTAACTGAAACATGTAAATTTTATGATTTTAAATTGTATTCGTAATTTTAATTAATTTCAAATTACGTATATGAATCTATGAATGAACGTAATATATCCTACAAAATTGGAAAAGTAGTTTTAAACAAAATACATTTACAATCCTAATTTAAAAGATGTTAAATTTTTAAATTAGATTGAAATTTAAAAAGTTATACGATTTTCAATATTTTCAAAAAGTAGCAAAAATCTTTTTATTCCAACAAATTAAAAAGTCTAATCGAAATATTCAGAAGATTTTAAATATATTTAGATATTAACCCCATAAAATTTGTCGATTCGACCAAAATGCAAACAAGAATTACAAGATTTACAATCGATCTTAATGACATTTTTCGATTGAACATAAATTTAATAAGTTCTAGAATTCAGATAATTTTCAAAAACTACCAAAAACCAGATTTTAACAGTTCGGCAAACTTAAGCATGGTTTATAGTAGATGTTAAATGTTTTTTGTTCAGATATACATTCCATATATAATATATAATTAATGTAAACATTTATCAAAATTTAAACAAACTTCTTTCTCTTACTTTTTCCTGAATGAAGAAACCTAAACTCTTTTTTGAGACCAAAAGAAAACCAAAAAATGGTACATTTTTATTTTGAAATTCAAAAATTAAAACAATTTTTAATTAAAATTTTTTTATCCCTCAGGGTTTAATTTCAAAATGTTCATAGTTAAGTCTTTTTGTTTTACTTTGTACATTTAATTTTTTTTTGAATTTATACTGTTTTTTAGTTTCTAGACAATTTCAAATTAATAGCGTTTGAAATTAAATAAATTTGATTTTGTAATATTAGACGATTTCTAGACGATTGAAAGTCAACATTTTCTAAATTATCAATTACTGTACATTAAAATTTTCAAATCTGAACAATTTTTAATTGAAAATTTTAAGATATAACTATTGAAATTTTAATAATATGTGACCAACAATATTTATGAAAATAGTTAAGATTTCCAGATACGTAAAAAATTGTCATCCATGAAAATATTAAAGTTACAAAAGTAAGAACTTTTTCAAACATATCTTACTAACTAGAACTAATCATTCCTTAAACTATTTTACTCATTTCAGAAAATTGTTAGAACTCTTTGATATTTAAAAGTTTGTTATTATTGATTTTTAAATATTTTATGTTTTTAATGTTATAAAATTATATGTCAAGGACGTGAAAGCGCGCGAAGCGCGCGTGTATATTATTTCAACGTTTTTTTATAGAGAAATTAAACGAATCATTTCAGTTTAATTTTTATTAATGTTTATTAATGTTTATTATTTGTTTATAATGTTATTATTATATTAATATTATTAAAATAAAAGTCCACTCATTTCAATGGATTTTCACGATTTCAAGAGATTTTCGGGGATTTTTACGAATTTTGCAAAAACTTTATGGAATAAACTAATTTTTATTTTAAGGAACTTCTACTGATGACGACCATTTTAAGGGACTTGAAGGATTTAAAATTTCAAAGGACTTAAATGATTCTAAATTATTTTGAAATATTTCAAATAATTTCAAGAGATTTTGTTTCAAAGTTGTTAAGAATTCCTAATATTTAAAAAAAAATTATTTTGGATTTTTAAATAGTTTAAGTTTTTAAATATCAAAAAATTTTAAGCCAGGGATGTGAACGCGCGTAAAGCGCGCATGTTCTTTACTTAAACGGTTTTTTTTTCAGAGAAATGAAATGCATCATTTTAATTTAATATATATTTATGGGATTTAAAATAATTTCTACTTATTTTAATGAATCTTCACGATTTCAATAGATTTTAAGGGATTTTTACGAATTTCGAGAGAACTTTATGGAATAAATTAAATTTTATTTCAAGGGATCTCTACTGACTTCAACAATTTCAAGGGATATAAAAGAATTAGAAAATGTTCAAATGATTTGTAAAAGAATCCAAAGAATTACAAGAGATTTCGTTTCAAAAATGTTGAGAACTCATAATATTAAAAAATTTGTTACCATGGATTTTTAAACTATTTATGTTTCTGATATTAGAAAATAAAAATGGAAGGACATGAAGGCGCGCTTAGCGCGTCTGCATTTTATTCAAGCGTTCTCTTTTTCAACAGAAATTTAATGAATAATTTTAGTTTAGTTTACATCTAAGGATTTTAAAATGATTTTATTGAACTTCGACAGAGCTTTGAAAAATAAATTAAATTTTATTTTCAGGGACTTCTACTGATTTCAACAATTTCAAGGGATATGAAGGAATTAGAATTTCAAGAGATTTCGTTTCAGAAATGTTGAGAACACTTAATATTTAAAAATTTTTTATGAATTATTAAATAGTTGATGTTTTTAATTTCAGAAAATCAAAATGCAAGGACCCGAACGCGCGCTTTGCGCGCGTGCATTCTGTTGAAGCGTTTTTTTCAAGCGGAATTCAATAAATAATTCTAATTTAGTTTATATCCTATAAATTCAAAATGATCTTGACAAATTTCGAGAGAACATTGGGGAATAAATTGAATGTCATTTTAAAGGATTTCTACTGATTTCAACAACTTAAAGGGATATGAAAAAATTAGACTTTCAAAGGATTTAAATAGTTTTAAGTTATTTTAAAAGATTTCGAAAAATTTCAAGAGATCTCGTTTCAAAAATAATGAGAACTCTTAATATTTAAAAATTTGTTATTATGGATTTTCAAATAGTTTATGTTTTTAATAGTAGAGAATAAAAATGCAAAGACGTCAACGCGCGCTTTGCACGTGTGCATTTTCTTGAATCTTTTTTTTTCAAGAGGAATTCAATGAATAAGTTAAAATTAATTTATATCCAAGGATTTTAAAATGATTTTCATGAAGTTCGACAGAACTTTAAAGAATAAATTAACTTTTATTTCAAGGGATTTCTACTGATATCAACAATTTCGAGGGATATGAAGGAAACAAACTTTCAAAAGGATTTAAATGATTTTAAATCATTTAAAAAGATTTTGAAAAATTTCAGAAGATTTCTTTTCAAAACTGTTGAGAACTCTTGAAATTTAAAAATTTGTCATTATGGATTTTCAAATGCTTTATGTTTTTAATAGTATAAAATAAAAGGGCAAGGACGTGAACGCGCGCATAGCGCGCGTGAATTTTGTTGCTACATTTTTTTCGAGCGGAATTCAATAAGCAATTTTGATTTAATTTTTGTCAAAAAAACTTTGAAAAATTTCAACAAATCTCGAGAGAACTTTTGGGAATTAATTAAAATTTATTTTAAGACATTTCTAGTGTTTTCAACAATTTCAAGAGATATGAAGGAATTAGAATTTCAAGAGATTTCGTTTCAAAAATGTTGAGAACTCTTAATGCTTAAAAATTTGTTATCATGAATTATTAAATAGTTTATATTCTTAATATTAGGAAACAAAAATGTGAGGACCTGAACGCGCGCTTCGCGTTGGTGCATTTTGTTGAAACGTTTTTTTTTTTCAAGCGGAATTCAATGAATAATTTCAATTTAATTTATATCCAAGGAATTCAAAATGATTGTAATGAATTTTAAGAGAGCTTTGGCGAATAAATTAAATTTTATTTCAAGGGATTTCTACTGATTTCAACAATTTCAAGAGATTTCGTTTCAAAAATGTTGGGAACTATTAATATTCAAACATTTGTTATTATGAAATATTAAATTGTTATTTTAAGTATTTCCACAGAACTTTGAAGAATGAATTAAATCTTATTACAAGGGATTTCTACTGATTTCAACAATTTCAAGGGATATGAAGGAATCAAACTTTCAAAGGATATAAATCATTTTAAGTTAATTTGAAATATTTCAAAGAATTTCAAGAGATTTCGTTTCAAAAATATTGGGAACTATTAATATTCAAACATTTGTTATTATGAAATATTAAATTGTTATTTTAAGTATTTCCACAGAACTTTG
>JAUMHM010000003.1:4218069-4242825 GCA_032362435.1 Melikaiella ostensackeni | reverse complement strand
TTTTAAAACCTGAAAAAAAAATTGTCAAGATTAAAATTTATTATAAAAAATTGTTAGAAAAATTCGTGAATAATATTAGAGATAGGTAATTTGAGTTAATAATTAATCGAAGGAATATAATTGTATGGAATATGTGTATTAAAATTTAATACGGAATTTCTAAGAATGTGTCACATTGCAGGAAAATGTGATGGATATTCCAAATAAAATCCATAGATATTCCAAAAAGTTATATCATAAAGGAATCTCATGTATATTCCAAGGACATTCTGAAAATATTTCAGGATATATTCAATGATCAGGGTGGCCGTTTTAAAGAAGGAAACAAATTCCCGGTCATTTCCCGATTTTTTTCCTGCTCGCAAAAATTTTTCATGGTCATTGAAATTCCAAAATTCGAACTTTTAAGCTCAAACTATTTTTATTTGGAACGAATAAAACTACCCAAAATGTTCATTAATGAACGTGAAATATTCCAAAAGTGGAAATAATCGAAAATAGAAAAATTCCTAAATTTCAAATTATTGAAATTATTAAATCCCTGAAAGTGTATTATTACTTCAATTTTAAAACTCGAATGTTCAAAATCCTTAAATTTTAAATTTCCCAAATTAGTAAGTTACTGAAATTTAAAATTCACGGAAAAATACAAAAAATAATGTTTAACATTTTGTATCTGTTAGAATAATGTTTTATAAAAATGGGGATCGACCTTTTCTGCAGTTTATCCCAATCTGCGTGAAATTTGATGTTTCCGGAATTTATTAATTTTGAGAATTTAAAATTTCGTGTTTCAAAAATTCGGTAAATTTAATTTTCTGACTTTCTCTTGTTTCGCAAAGTTTCATTTGCGGAATATTTCATTTTCGTTAATAAACAATTTCGATGGTTTTATTTTTTTCGGTAATTTGGTAATTTTATGTCGTTTCAAATGATTTATTGTTTAGTTGTTATTGGTACACCAAAGTTCAATACTTTCACTAAAAAATTTAAAATGCTAAAATGTAGAAAAACTAAAATTGTAAGGTGCAAAGTCGAAATTTCGCACTCTTAAATTTTAGCGATTCAAGGCTTTCTATTTCAAACAATTCTTTTTCAAATTGTTTAGCTTTAAATATTTAATTTGCAGTTCCTTTTTTAACAAACAGTCAAATATTGCAAAATATTCTTAAAAATGTTATTATTTTAAATTAAAAAGATTCAAACTGAATAGGCTAAAAATTGAATGTTTTAGACGGAACCAATATTTGAATAGGATTAGAAATTTAATAAAAGCGTTTAATTTTGAATCTATTAATTTGAAATTATTTGAAAATTGAAAAAGTTTATAATGTTCCACATTTGTTTAACTACCAAGGCTTTCGAATTGAAGCATTTCAGTTTTCAACGTTAATATGTGTAAATTGTTTTATTTTGAACAGATTCAGAATCGTCTTGTAAAATCAGTTATTGTTCAGTTTTTACTACTCAAACTACAGTTCAGTTTTAAAAATCATTAATTAATTTATATTTTCAGCTGATCAACTTCAAACGTTTTTCATTAAAAAATTTCAATTTCAAACATTTTTCATTTTCAATTATTCAAGTCTTGAAAACTGCATTTTAAAAGTCCAGCGGTCACCCTAAATTATATTCCAGTGGAATTTCATCAATAAATTATACTGGTATTCCAAGGAAATATGATCGATAATTGTAGAAAATACCATGCTTATTACAGACTGACATTTAATAAAATAATTCTACTGATATTCTAAGGAAAATTCCAGAATATTCCTGGAAAAATTAATTCTACAGTTTTTAGTAATATTCCAAGAAAATGAGCTAAAATTCCAAATAATTTTAATCAAATCTCATGGGAACACCAGGGAAACTTCGATGATATTTCAAAAAAAATTGGCTGGACTTTCCAGAATATTTTATAAAAGAATTCCATTTATCTTCCCAAAAATTGTGTAGGTATTTTGCAGGTATTTACAGATATTCCATGGAAATATCATCAATGTAATGCCACTAATATTTCAACGAAATTCGATCTATTTCTGTACAAAATATCACGGTTATTACAAAATGACATTCAATGGACAGAAATTGATATTTCAGAAGAAATTTGATGATATTCCTAGACAATTTGATCAATATTACATGAATTTACATATCTCATTATTTATAGTAATATTTCAATGAAACCACTCTGATATTCTAAACAATTTTGAAGGATTTTATTTGAAAATTCAATAGATATTCCATTTATTAATTATATGGATATTTCAGAATGATACTTTATCAGGAAGTTCTATCTATATTACAAAAAAAATCCGTAGATATTGCAGGATATATTCACCTGATATTCCAAGGGATTTTCAAATTGGAATAACACTGATATTTCAAAGAAATTATATGAATATTCCAGAATAGTATATTACACAAGAATTGCAGTGATATTTCAATGGAAATGCAGTGACATTCCCGAGGAATCTTATAGATGTTAAATGGATATTTATAATAGAAGAAGACTGATATTGCAACAAAATTTCGTCGATTTTGATGAAAAATTCTATGGATATTCCATGATAATTTCGATGACATTCCAGAGGAACTTCATCGTTATATAACGAGCACTTCACTTTTATTTAAAAAAGCTTTTTCTTAAAGGAATTCCATTGCTTTTCCAAAGATATGCCAAAGAAGATTGATAAAAATATCTAAATAATGATTCAATATTCCCAGAAAATTCTGTACGGATATTACGCATGAGCACGTTTTAAGAGAATTCCATGACATTTTCTAAGAAATGTAATTGATATTCCCAACTGAAGATATTTCGAAAAAATTTTATTGTGATTTCTGGGAAATTCCATACGCATTTCAAATTTTATATCACAGAGGAACTGGTAGAAATTTCAAGGGATGCTCATGATCCCTGGACCAATTCCTGAAATACAGTAGATTATCCAAATAAATTCCTAAAATATTTTCGGAAAAGTCTTGGGATATTCCAAAATTTTATATTACAGAGAATACTTAGATATTAGAGAAGAATCTCAACGATATTCCATGAACATTCATGGGATAAAGTTAATTTCCCAAAAGGATGTATCACAGAGAAATAATGTTATTTTCCCAAGACAAAATCACAGATATTCCAGAAGAAACGAAGAGATATTTCACGACAATTTCATGGATATTCAAAGGGACGTTTATCGATATTCCACAAATATTGAAAATTAAAGTACTTTTGCATTGCAGGGGAATATCATGAATATCTTAGTGGAATTTCCTTGGTATTACAAAGTATTTTTTGTGATATTACAATAGAATTTCACGAGTATTCCAAGAAATTGTACTGATATTAGAGTAAAATTTCATAGAAATTCCAAGGGAAATTTCATTGATATTTCCGGAAATTTCTTTGGCTGTTCAGGATTAATATCTGAAATAGCCATCATTTTTTTATTTGAGACTTTCATACAAACACTTTCTACAGAATCGTTAAAAATTTTTAGTAACAAAAAATCTGGGAGAACTATGAAAAAACTTACCATTCTAATGAAAAAATTTCCTCCGATCAGTAATTTTCAAGGACGACACTAACAAACTAGTTCAAATCTTACTGAAATTTCACTGAACTTATTATTGGAGGGTTTTCAATTTTCTCCTGCCTGAATTCGGCATCAAAAATTCGAAAAAAGGCAAAATTTTATAAAAATTTGATAACTGGTGTATCAAATTACCAGAGCGGCACAGTGGGGAAAAAGCACCTTTTTATAATAACTTTTAATTAATGAACTACTAACTAATGAACAAAAGTCATTTTTTCGTGATTCCCAATGATACGCTATTTTAAATTCATAATTTTTATACTACATATGACATATATTAATGTACGTTCACAATTAGTTGAGAATAGCTGCTGTTTACTATTTATTTTAAAAAATTTGAGAAACCAATCCACATTTTGACCCTTTTTTCATGAATAGACTTGATAATAAATAATTTCCAACATTATAAAATATATGGCATCAAGAAATCCGTGGCATGACATTTTAAGTTGATTTCGCAAAGAATCAAGCCTATTCATGAAAAAAATGTTCAAAATATGCATTTGTTTATAAAAATTGTTTATTCAATCAACAATTTTCAGTATTATAAAATGTGCGACAGCAAGAAGTCTTTGGCAAGACATTTTGAGTTGATTCCGCAAAAAAATCAAGCCTATTCATAAGCAAATGGTCAAAATATGTATTTGTTAATGAAAATTGTTTAAAGAATTACCATTTTTTATAATTATGAAAAATATGACACCAAGGAGTCTTGGACAAGACATTTTGAGTTGATTCCGCAAAAAAAATCAAGTCTATTCATGAAAAACATGTTCAAAATGTACATTTGTTTATAATAATTGTTTATGTAATGAACAGTTTTTGTCACCATGAAAAATATGACATCAAGAAGTCTTTGGCAAGACATTTTGAATCGATTTCGCCCAAAAAATCAAGCCTATTCATAAAAAAATGGTCAAAATTTGAATTTGTATACAAAAATTGTTTATGTAATAAACAATTTTCAACATTATGAAATATATGACAGCAAGAAATCTTTGGCAAGACATTTCGAGTTGATTCCGCAAAAAAATCAAGCCTACTTATGAAAAAAATGTTCAAAATATGCATTTGTTTATAATAACTGTTCATGTAATAAATAATTTCCAACATTATGAAATATATGACCGCAAGAAATCCTTGGCATGACATTTCAAGTTGATTCCGCTGAAAAATCAAGCCTATTCATGAAAAAAATGTTCAAAATATGCATTTGTTTATAAAAATTGTTTAAAGAAGTACCATTTTTTATAATTATGAAAAATATAACACCAAAGAGTCTTGGACAAGACATTTTGAGTTTATTCCACAAAAAAATGAAGGCTATCTATCAGAAAGGTGTGAAAATGTGCATTTGTTCATAAAAATGTTTCGCACAATAAAAGTTTTTGTCATTATGAAAAATATGACAGCAAAGAGTCTTTAACAAGACATTTCCAATTGAATCAGCAAAAAAATCAAGTCTATTCATGAGAAACATGTTCAAAATGTACATTTGTTTATAATAATTGATTATATAATGAACAGTTTTTGTCACCATGAAAAATATGACATCAAGGAGTCTTTGGCAAGACATTTCGAGTTGATTTCGCAAAAAAAAAATCAAGCCTAAAGTGATAAAAATGAGCGTTTGTTTATAAAAATAGTTTAAATAATTGACACTTTTCGTCACTGTGAAAAATATGACAGCAAGGACTCTTTGGCAAGACATTTCTAGTTGATTCCGTACAAAAAATGAAGCCTATTCATAAAAAAATAGTCAAAATATGCATTTGTTTATAAAAATTGTTTAAATAATTGGTAAACAGCAGAAATTCTTAACTAATTGTGAGCGCGCATTAATATGTGTCATACTGCACACAAAAGCTATGGATTTCAAACAGCTAATCATTGCGAATCACGAAAAAATTACTTTTGTTCATTAGCTTGGTTATAAAATTATAAACAATTTTCTTCTTATTTTAACCCACTGGACAGTATTATCATTTAGGTATTACATTGACTAATGACCTTTCTTAATTAATTTGAAATTCTTAAAAGAAATGGTGTCTCTAAAAATTTAGACAAAGGAAGTTTAAACTTTGTTGTTAAATAACAAATCTTGGTTTAGCCGTTAAGAGTTGTACTGTCGGTCAATTTTTGTCCAAAAGGTGCTTTTTCCCTCCTGTTTCAAAATTCTGTCTCAAAATCGTTGAACTTTAGATAGGAATGACCTAGAGGGATAATTTTTTTTTTTAATGAAGGTGAATCCTGCACGAATATGAGAAAATGTATAAAAAAAACCTTTTGACCTCGAAAATCTGTGTTGAAGTTGGAATTTTTTGCCAAAAAAGTTGTTTATTGAATACCACGGACGCTTAGATCTCACATTTTATGTGCTACACATGCTTTTATATAGATTTTTGCATGAGTAATCCGAATCTGACATGTAAATTATTTTAAGTCAAAATCCAAAATGGCGGAGCCAATATGGCGGAATATGTTTGTAAAACGAAACCGATTTGACTAAAAATTGCAAATCGGGGGTTTTTCGGGTCGCTGATTTCAAAGCCAAAGTTAAAATTTCTACATTCAGAATGGCGGGTCCAATATGGTGGAACAAAATTGTAAAACAAACCCGATTTGACTAAAAATTGTCACTGGGGGATTTTTCTGGTCGCTAATTTCAAATCTATTGTCGAGATAGAACAATTCCAAATAGCGGATCCAATAGGGCAAACTAAAATTGTAAACAAAATCGATTTGACTAAATATTCTTATTAGAGGGGTTTTCGGGTCGCTGATTTTAAAGCCAAAGTCAAAATTTCAACATTCAAAATGGCGGATCCAATATGATGCACCAAAATGGCAAAACAAAACCGATTTAAATGAAAATTGATACTAAGGGGTTCTTCTGGTCGTTAATTTAAAATCAAAATAGAAAAATTTTGAAAAGCGGATCCAATATGGTGGACCAAAATTTTAAAACACAACTGATTTAACTGAAAATTGCTACGTTGGGGTCTTTTTTTATTTCTGACTTCAAATCCAAAGTCAAAATTTCAAATTTCAAAATAGCGGATCCAATATGGCAGACCGAATTGTGAAACAAAACCGATTTTACTGAAATTGGACACTAGGCATTCTTTCGGGTAACTGATTTTATATATAAAGTCAAGATTTTAACATTCAAGATGGCGGATCCAATATGGCGAATCAAAATTGGATCCAATATGGTGGACAATAATTTTGAAACACAACTGATTTAACTAGTAATTGCTGCGTTGGGGTCTTTTTTATCTTTGATTTCAAATACAAAGTCAAAGATTTAAAATTCAAAATAGCGGATCTAATATGGCAGACCAAAATTGTAAAACGAAATCGATTTGACTGGAATTTAAAACTATGGGGTTTTTCGGGTCGCTGATTTCATATAAAAAGTTAAAATTTTAACATTCAGAATAACGGATCCAATATGGTGGACCAAAATCGTAAAACAAAACCAATTTAACTAAAAATTGACACTAGAAGATTTTTATGATCGATCATTTCAAACCTAAAGTCAAAATAGAAAAATTCGAAAAATCGGATCCAATATGGCAGACCAAAATTTCAAGACAAACCCGATTTAATTAAAAATTGCTACGTTGGGGTCTTTTTTATCTTTGATTTCTAGTCCAAAGTAAAAGTTTCAAAACTCAAAATAGCGGATCCAATATGGAGGACCAATATTTTAAAGTAAAAGCGATTTGACAGAAACTTGACAGTAGGGGGTTTTCTGGTCGCTAATTTCAAATCCAAAGCCAGAATAGAAAAATTTAAAATAGCGGATCCAATATGGTGGACCAACATTGTAAAACAACTGATTTTACTAATGATTGCTGCGCTGAGGTCTTTTTTATCTCTGATTTCAAATCCAAAGTCAAAATTCCAAAATTCAAAATAACGGATCCGATATGGCAGACGAAAATTGTAAAACAAAATCGATTTGACTAAATAATGCTACTCGAGGGTTTGTCAGGTCGCTGATGTCAAAGCCAATATCAAAATTTTAACATTCAAAATCGCGGATCCAATATGGTGGACCGAAATTGTAAAACAAAATCGATTTAAATAAAAATTGACACTAGGTAGTTGTTATGGTCGCCAATTTCAAATTCAAAATCAAAATTTAAAAATTCAAAATAGCGAATCCAATATGGTGGGCCAACATTTTAAAACACATCTGACTTAACTAAAAATTGCTACTTTGGAGTCTTCTTTATCTCCGATTTCAAATCCAAAATCGAAATTTCAAAATTCAAAATAAAGGATCTAATATGGCAGACAAAAATTGTGAAACACAATGAATTTGGCTAAATATTGCTACTCGAGGGTTTTGCGTGTCGCTGATGTCCAATCCAAATTCAAAATTTTAATATTCAAAATGGCGGATCCAATATGGTAGACTGAAATTGAAAAACAAAACCGATTTGACTAAAAATTGACACTAGGGAATTTTTCTGGTCGCTAATTTCAAATCCAAAGTCAAAATCGAAAAATTCAAAATAATGGATCCAATATGGTGGACCAAGATTTCAAAACACAATTGATTCAACTAAAGATTGCTACTTTGGGGTCTTTTTTATCTCTGATTTCAAATTCAAAGTTAAAATTAAAAAATTTAAAAAAGCGGTTCCCATATGGCAGACCAAAATTGTAAAACGAAACCAATTAGACCAAAAATTGACATTAGAGGGTTTTTCGGGTCGTTGATTTCAAAGCCAACGTCAAGATTTTAACATTCAAAATTGTTTCAAATTCAAAATTGTAAAACAAAACCGATTCGACTAAAAATTAACACTAGCGGGTTTTTCTGGTCACTATTTTCAAATCCAAAGTCAAAGTCTCAAAATCCAAAGTAGCGGATCCAATATGGTGGATTAAAATTGTAAAACGAAACCGAGTTGAATAGAAATTAACACTATAGGGTTTTCGGGCCGCTGATTTCAAAGCCAAAATCTCAACATTCAAAATGGCGGATCCAATATGGTGGATTAAAATTGTAAGACAAAACCGATATGACTAAAAATCGACACTAGGGGGTTTTTCTGGTCGCTAATTTCAAATCCGAAGTCAAAATATAAAAATTCCAAATAGCGGATCCAATATGGTGGACCAACATTTTTAAACGCAACTGATTTCACTAGAAAATAGCTACGTTGGTGCCTTTTTTATCTCTGATTTCAAATCCAAAGTCACAATTTTAAGATTCAAAATAACGGATCCAATATGGCAGACTTAAGTTGTAAAACAAAATCGATGTGACTAAATATTATAATTAGAGGATTTTTCGGGTCGCTGGTTTCAAAGCCAAAGTCAAAATTTTAACATTCAAAATAGCGGATCCGATATGGTGGATTGAAAATTTCAATCAAAACCGATTTGACTAAATATTGGCCCTAGGGGGATTTTCTGGTCGTTAATTTCAAATCCAAAGTCAAAAAAGAAGTCCAAATTGCAGATTCTATATGGTGGACCAACATTTTAAAACACAACTGATCTAGCTAGAAATTTCTTCGTTGGGATCTTTTTTATCTCTGATTTCAAATCCAAAGTCAAAATTTCAAAATTCAAAGTAGCGGTTCCAATATGGCAGACCAAAATTGTAAAACGAAACTGATTCGACCAAAAATTGACACTAGAGGGTTTTTTGGGTCGCTGATTTCAAAGCCAAAGTCAAGATTTTAGCATTAAAAATTGTTTCAAATCCAAAATTGTAAAACAGAACCGAGTTGATTAATCACTGACACTGAGGGGGGGGGGGGGGGTATGGTCGCCAATTTCAAATCCAAAGTCAAAGTTTCTAAATCCAAAGTAGCGGATCCAATATGGCAGACCAAAATTGTAAAATGAAACCGATTTGACTAAAAATTAACACTATAGGGTTTTTCGGGTCGCAAAGTCAAAATTTTAACATTCCAAATAGCGGATCCAATATGGCAGACCAAAACTGTTTAAAAAATCGATTTGACTAAATATTGCTACTCGAGAGTTTTTCGGGTCGCTGATTTCAAATCCAAAGTCAGATTTTCAAAATTCAAAATGGCGGATCCAATATAGTGGACAAAAATTGTAAAACAAAACCGATTCGAATAAAAATTGACGCTAGGGGGTTTTCCTGGTCGCTAATTTCAAATCCATTGTCAAAATAGAAAGATTCAAAATAGGAGATCCAATATGGTGGACCAACATTCTAAAACACAACTGAGTCAAGTAAAAATTGCTACGTTAGGCTCTTTTTTATCTCTGATTTAAAATCCAAAGTCAAAATTTCAAAATTTGTAAGAACGGATTTAATATGGCAGACCAGAATTGTAAATAAAAAACAATTTGAGTAAAAATTGATACTAGGGGGTTTCTCGGGTCGTTGATTTTAAAGCCGAGTTCAAAAATGAAAAATTCAAAATAGCGGATCCAATATGGTGGATCAACATTTTAAAGCACAACTGATTTACCTAAAAACTGCTACGTTGGGGTCTTTTTTATCTCTCATTTAAAATCTAAAGTCAAAATTTAAAAATTCAAAATTACGGATCCAGTACGATAGACCAAAATTGTAAAACAAAACCAATTTCACTCAGAATTGACACTAGGGGGTTTGTCGGGTCGCTAATTTCAAATCCAGAGCCAAAATTTCAAAATTCAAAATCACTGATCAAAATTATAAAAACCCACTTTTGCAGTATTATATCTTTAAATCGAGCAATTTTTAAAAATTGTCTACACATATATAGTAATAATTTTTGCTATTAAACAACATTCAATTATTCGACAAATTTTGAAAAATTTAAGCAAAAACGAAGAAATGAATAATAGAATCACCATAGAGATCAGTGAAGTGAATTGATGTAGCGTTTAGAACTCTAAGGTAAGTATAAGATGAAAACAGTAGATGTTAGTTAAAGCAAGATAACATTGTTATTACTAATTAAAAGATCAGAAAATCGTAATTATATCAGCACGAAAAATTTAGGTAATCGTAGTAAACCTTGAAGAGGTACCTGATGCCAGATTCGAAACGTCCGCCATATTGAAAACGCCATTTAAGATTTCTTAATTTTGACTTTGGATTTCAAATTAGCGACCCAAAATACCCCCGAGTAGAAAGTTTTGGTCAAATCGGTTTTGTTTTAAAATTTTGGTCCGCCATATTGGATCCGTTATTCTGAATTTTGAAATTTCGACTTTGGATTTGAAATCAGCGAACCGAAAAACAGCCGAGTAGGAATATTTAGTCGAAGTGATTTCGTTTTGAGATTTTGGTGCGTCATATTGGATCCGCCATTTTAAATTTTCCAATTTTGACTTTAGATTTGAAATCAGCGACCCAAAAAAACCCCAAATAGCAATTTTTAGTCAAATAGGTTTCGTTTTACAATCGTATTCCGCCATTTCGTATTCTGACCTAAATTAGTTTACATATCAGATTCGGATTGGGCATGCAAAAATCTATATAGAAACATGTGTAGCACATAAAATACAAAATCTAATCATCCGTGGTATTCAAGAAATTATTTTTTTTTGCAAAAAATTCCAACTTCAACATATATTTACAAGGTCAAACAATTTTTTTTACTCTTTCTGTATAATTTTCCTATATTGGGAACCGACTCATCTTCCATCAAAAAAAGAATGTATCCCCTTAAGTCAGAGGCCATCAATAAATTACGCAACACATTTTTAGCCACTTTTCACCCCCCCCCTCCCCCACGCCTTTGTTACTTAAGATTTTCAAATATTTTCAGCCATGTTGATTTTTTAACCAAAATGGACAAATTTTTAAAAAGACAGTTGAATTTTCGACCCGAAAAGTTGAATTTTCAACAAAAAAGTTCATTTTCTAATTTGATTCAACCGAAAAAGAAGAACTTTCGACAAAATAGTTGAATCCTCAACCAAAACAGTTTCATTTTCAACTAAAAACTTGCAGTTTTAACCAAAAATTATGAAATTTCTAGCAAAAGAGATGAGTTTGCAATCAAAAAACACGAATTGTCAACGAAAGTGTTGAATTGTCAACCAAAAAAGATTTGTCAGTCAAGAAAGAAAAAAAAATCAACCCGATTGTTGAATTTTCAAGCCAAAAAGACGAATTTTCTACATAAGATTTAAATCCAAAAAGATGAATTTTTAACAATAAAGTTAATTTTCACGCAGTAAAGATAAATTTTGAAACAAATAGTTGAATTTTCAAACAAATAGTTGATTTTTTAAACAAAAAAGGCGATCTTTTTAGAAGACAGTTGAATTTTCTACCTGAAAAGTTGACTTTTCAACAAAAAGTTTCATTTTCAAATAATAAAGATGAATTTTCAACCCAATTAGAGGATTTTTCTATCCAAAAAGACAAGTGTTCAACAAAAAAGTTCATTTTTAAACCAAGCAAGATGAATTTTTTACCAAAAAAGATGAAGTTTCAATCCAAAAGGAGAAATTTTCTATCCAAAATGACGAATGTTTAACAAAATAGTTGAGTTTCCGATAAAAAAAAGACTTTTCAACAAAATAGTTAAGCCTTCAGAAAAATAATTACTTTTTAAAAAAATAGTTGAATTTTCATCCAGATTGCAGAATTTTCAACTAGAAAAAATGAGTTCTCGACAAAGAATGAAATAGTTGATGTCAGCCAGAAAAGATTTTAAATCAAAACCAGTTTACTTCAACAAAAATAGAAGAATTTTTGACGAAAGTGTTGAATTGTTGAGCAAGAAAAATTCGTCAGTCAAGAAAAAAAAAACTTGAACCAAATTTTTGAAATTTCAAGACAAAAAGACGAATTTTATACGAAGCAGCTAACTTTTAAACCCAGAAAGATTAATCTTCAACAAAATAGTTCATTTTCAACCAAGAAAGCTAAATTTTTACCCAAATAGTTGAATTTTCAACCAAATGATTGATTTCCTAATCGAAAAATACAAATTTTTTAGAAGACAGTTGAATTTTCTACCAGAGAAGTTGAATTTTCAACAAAAAAGTTCATTTTCAATCAAAAGAAATTAATTTTAAATCCAAAAGAGGGAATTTCCTATTCAAAAAGACGAATGTTTAACAAAGCAGTAGAATTTCCGACAAAAAAAAATGAATTAAAAAAAATGCTTAAATTTCAAACAAAATAGTTGAATTTTTAACCAACTTGTTGATTTTTCAACAAAATGGTCAAATTGTTTAAAAAAAATTAATTTTCAACCAAAGAAGATAAATTTTATACCAGCAAAGATGAATTTTCTATCCTGAAGACGAACTTTCTATCCAAAAAGAAGAATTTTCAACAAAGCAGTTGAATTTTCAACAAAATAATCAAATTTTCAACTAAAAAAGGTGAATTTACGTTCAAGAATAAACTTGAATTTTAAATCAAAACCAATTTAATCCAACCGAAAAAGAAGAATTATTGACAAAATAGTTGAATCTTCAATCAGAACAGATTAATTTTCCACCAAAAAAGACAAATTTTCAACGAAAGTGTTGAAGTGTGAACCAAGGAATATTGACTTTTAAACTCAAAAAGGTAAATTTTCAATGAAAAGTTAATTTGCAACCTATTTATCAAATAGTTAAAAATTTAACCAAATAGTTAAATTTCGAACCAAACTGTTGAATTTTCAAGCAAATAGTTGATTTTTCAAGCAAAAAAAAACGAATTTCTAAGAAAACAGTTGAGTTTCTAAGCCGAAAAATTGAATTTTCGTCAGAAAAGTTTATTTACAATCAAGAACGATGAATTTTATACTAGCAAAGATGAATTTTCAATTCAAAAAGACGAACTTTCTATCCAAAAAGAAGAATTTTCAACATATCGGTTGAATTTTCGTCCAAAAAAATGACTTTTTAACCAAATAGTTCAATTTCCAACAAAACAATTAAATTTTCAACCAAATAGTAGAATTTTCAACTAAAAATATGAATTATCGACTGAAAATGTAATAGTTAATACGTCAACCAAAAAATATTTTTATTTTAAATCAAAACCAGTTGAATTAAACTACAAAAAGACGAATTTTGAACAAAATAGTTGAATCCTCATCCAAAACAGAATAATAAAAAAAAATGCATTTTTAACCAAAAAAGACGAAATTTCTACCAAAAGAGGTGAATCTTCAAACAAAAAAGACGAATTTTCCACAAACGTATTGGATTGTGAACCAAAAAAGATTTTTCAGTCAATAAAGGAAAAAAATTTGCACCAAGTCGCTGAATTTCAAAGTCAAAAAGACGAATTTTCAAGAAACGTTTTGAATTGTCAACCAAAAAAGATTTTTCAGTCAATAAAGGAAGAAAATTTGCACCAACTCGCTGAATTTCAAAGTAAAAAAGACGAATTTTCAACAAACGTGTTGAATTGTCAATCAAAAAAGATTTTTCAGTCAATAAAGGAAGAAAATTTGCACCAAATCGCTAAATTTCAAAGTCAAAATGACGAATTCTCTTCAAAACAGTTGACTTTTAAAGCCTGAAAGATAAATTTTCAACAAAAAGTTAATTTTAAACCAAGAAAGATCAATTTTCGACCAAAAAGTTGAATTTCGAACGAAATAGTTGATCTTCCACACACAAAAGACGAATTTTTTAGAAGACAGTTGATTTTGCAACAAAAAAATTAATTTTCAACCACGAAAGATGAATTTGTCACCGAAAAAAGTGAATTTCTAATTCACTAAAAGGATGAATTTTCTATCAAAAAAGACGAATGTTCAACAAAACAGTTGACTTTTTGATCAAAAGAAGATGACTTTTCAACAAAATAGTTGAATTTTCAACAAAATATTTAAATTGTAAACAAAATAGTTGCATTTCTGACCAAATTGTTGAAGTTTCAACAAAGTGGTAGAATTTTTAAACAAAAATGATTAAACTTCAACAATATACTTAAGTTTTTAACCAAATAGTTAAATTTTCAACCAAACTGTTGAATTTTCAACCGAAAAAAAACGAGTCAGCTTTCAACCAAAAATAGTTCAATTTTCTTATCAGCTTCTATTTACTCAGATCGCATTTAAGCGAAAAAACGTGAAAAAAGGAAAAATTGGTAAGGTACTTGAAACCAGGAAAAAAAGGATTTCTTAAAAAAAAGGAGAAAAGAGGACAACTGGGGAAAGAGTGCAAAGCCTGTAGGGTTGATTTTTCAAAAATATTACTACCAGTATTTATTCACCCCCTCCCCTCTTTCCATGAAAAAGATCATAACATTTTCCTGGCTCCCCCCCCCCCTCCCAAAAAAAGCTCTTACAAAATTTATGGATGGCTCACATTCCGATTTAAAGTTCTACGATTTTGAGACAAGATTTTAAAAAAAAAGGTCCACTGTGCGCCTCTGACAATCTCTCTTCTGATTCTGTTTCATCCATTTCAGTTCTTTCTAATTTGAAAACTACTGAAAACGGAGTTCAGTAGGACATGTAGGGTAAAGCGGGACACACGTTTTTTATCCAGAAAAAACAATACCAAGTCATGAAATGGAATATTCTGGGTGTCCCACTTTACCCCACACTGTCGATCTCTTGAATACCGCCCATAAAAAAATCATCGCCTAACCTGTAACATTTTCTGATATTGCTTGGGTAATAGGAAGGATAAAAGGGGGACGAAATCACTCCTTCTATAGCAGCAATTTCCTCACAATTTCCTGGGAATCCACCCGAACCTCCCGGTATCGGAATAACTGGATTGATTCCAGAACTTCCAGATCCAGGACACCTCGCACCCCTGATAAATGCCTCTTTGGCTGCCAAGATCCAGTCAAGAAAAATTCGAGCTTGACACGAGTTCCAAAAAAGACTCTCACTTCGACCTCCACCCGAATGAACATCCAAAATCGCATGACCCGTTGGCTTCGGATAAAAATATCCTTCCCTCTTCTTCCTTGCATGTGAGCTTTCCGATGAAACTATTGATTTCGATGAAACTATAGACCCATCTTTCTCATCCAACGATGAAGAACTCCCATTTACCGCTGACAAGTCTTTCCGGTTTCTAAACAGTGGATAATAATTCCCACAAACTTCCTGGATGACTTCTATAAAAAATCCACTAAATTTCGAATTCGGAAATCCCGCATATCTCACATTAATTGCCATTGCAGGATAATTTCCGAAAGGAAAAACCAGGCTCTGTCCTGATCTGCATCCACAAATTCTTCTGTTCTCCACTTCCATGTGACCGTTGGTGCAGTAGGGATCATCACTTCCAAGGTTGAAAAATTTCAAATTCAGTCGTAGTCGGCAAACTGACGGGGAAAAACGGGTTATTGTGTAGCCACAATCGTAGGGGATGGGGGAAGGAAGTAGGGATGGGAATCCTGGAGTGCTGATTGCGGATCTTGGACTTGGAAAAAGGGGAGCACAACATTCAGGTCGAGCGGGAGTAACTGGATAATTTTGGGCATAATTTGGAAAGTTGGGGTTAATTGGGTTAGGGTATAGATTTGGAAATTGTCCTGGATTCAACCCTGGACCAATTCCGGGACTTCCTGGATAAATTCCCGATCCAATTCCCGGATGTGTATTCCCAACTGCCCCAATGCCCCAAACTGGCCCAGGATAATCTGCCCCTGGATTTATTCCGGAACCAATACCTGATCCAATTCCCGGGAGTGGATTACCAACTATCCCACTTCCCCCAATTTGCCCAGGATAATCTATCCCTGGATTTATCCCTGGAACGATTCCTGACCCAATTCCTGACCCGATTCCCGGAAGTGGATTACCAACTACCCCACTTCCCCCAATTTGCCCAGGATAATCTATCCCTGGATTTACCCCCGGAACAATTCCTGACCCAATTCCCGGAAGTGGGTTACCAACTATCTCACTGCCCCCAATTTGCCCAGGATAATCTATCCCTGGATTGACCCCTGAACCAATTCCTGGATTAAAGTTTGGATTAACTCCTGGTCCAATTCCTGAACTTCCTGGATAAGTTCCTGACCCAATCCCCGGTAGTGGATGCCCAACTATCCCACCAATCCCAATTTGTCCTGGATATCTAGCCCCATTTCCTTCAATTTGTCCAGGATACCCAACTCCATTCCCAATAGAAGGAAAATTACCCAGATTTCCCTGGAAATTTCTATCTGGCAAATTCTCCTCCTTATTCCCATCCTTATTAAATTCAACATCAACATCCTCATTCTTATTACAGTTGTTTGCTCCTCCATACCCCACCCCAATATTGTTTACAGGTTCACCATAAAAATCACCAGGTGCCTGTTGCCTTTCAAAAGGTAATTGATTTGAATTCTGATGATTTGATCGAGAAGGGGTATTTTCTAAAGATAATTTTTTTAGATTCTGCTGACCTGGACGAAAAGGGATAGTTTCAAGAATTGGAAGAGCATATTCAGTAGATGGTGATTTAATTGAAAAATTGGAATTTTTTAATTGGAAAAGTCTGCTCGGGGTGGACGAAGGAGGTAGATATAGATAGGTAGATGAACCAAGTTTTCTGATATCTTGGGGAGTGGAACAATTTTTTCTTGGTTTTGGGTCAAAGGAAGGCTGGTCTCCTCTTAGGGGGTGAATATCATTTTCTGATGAGAAGGTCACTTGGGGCCGATATGCTGGATTAAGAGTTTCTACTTCAAATTTTGTATTGGAATTTTCTCTTTCTGCTTCTGGATCAAACATTATTTTTTTATTCACTTTATCAACTTTCCCTTCGTAGAAATACTTGGTAGAGTTTTCAGGTCTTAGGGTTGCTGGTATAGTGCGAGGTGTCACGTTTCGAATTGTGCTAAAAAAGAGATTTATTTCGGAGTTAAATTCGAAGGGACAGAACAAGGATGCAATTTTATATTAAATTAAGAGGAGATGTTCAATTATTAAATATAAAAAAGGCATTTGATTAATATTAATTCCGGAATAATTTACTGAATTAATTTGTGGATTCATTACTGAATTTGTTTCTGAATTGTTCCCGAAAATGATTCCTGAATTAAATGTCAAATTAATTACTGTATTCATCGTTGAATTGATTCCTCAATTAATTTTTACATTCAGCCCCGAATTATTCCCAGAGTCAATTTCTGGAAAACTAATTTCTGAATTAATTCCTAGACTTATCCTCAAATAGAAGCCACAATTAATGCCTGGACACGTCTCCGCATCAAATCCTAAAATAAATCCTAGATTCATCCTAGAATTAATTACTTAAATAGTTCCTAAATTAATTCCTGGCTTATTTACTGAATTGGTTCTCGAATGTATCCCTAAAAAATTCCTGAATTAAATGCCAAATTAATCATTGTATACTTAGTTGAATTTATTTCTAGGATAAAAATTGAATTAATCCCTAAATTAATTCCCGTATTCATCCCTGCATTAATCGTGGAGTCCATTCCTGGAAAACTAATTTCTATATTAATTCCTGGATTCATCCCCACACAATTAATCTACAATTAATTCCTGAACTCGCCCTTGCATCAAATCCTCAAATAATTCCCAGATTCCTCCCTGAATAATTTTCTCAAATAATTCCTGGATCAATTCCTAGATTCATTCCTGGATTATTTACTGAATTAGTTACTGAATGTATCCTTAAATTAATTCCTGAATTAAATGCCAAATTAATTATTGAATTCATAGTTGAATTAATTGCTAAGTCAATACCCGCATTCGTCCCAGAATTAATCCCAGAATCAATTACTGGAAACTGATTTCTAAATTAATTTTTAGAGTTATCCCCAAAATCATAATTCACAATTAATTTCTGGGCTCGCTCCTAAAATTCGTGAAATAAATCTGAGGCTAGTTATTGTTTTTAACCTTGAATTCATTTCTGCATTCATCCTGCATTAATCCCCGAATCGAATCCTCAAATAATTTCTAAATTTATTCATAATATAAATCCAAAATTAATTCCTAGATTTATCCCTCGAATGAATTCATAAAAGAATTCCTGGCTTAATTACTAGATTGTTTTCTGAATTAGCTTCTGAATTTGTCCCTGCATTATTCCTGAATCAAATACTATATTCTTTATTCAATTCATCATTGAAATAATTCCTAAATCAATTCCTGTATTCATCCCCCAATTTACCCCAGAATTCATTCCTGGAAAACTGATTTCTGTATTAATTCCTGGATTTATCCTCAGATAGGATCAGCAATTAATTGCTGAACACGCCGCCGCATCAAATCCTAAAATACTTTCTAGATTCATCCCTGAATTAATTCCTTAAATAATTTCTGTATTAATTCCTTATTATTATCTGAATTAGTTCCTGAATTATTTACTGAATAAGTTCCTGAATTTGTCCCTACATTAATTCTTAAATTAAATACTAAATTATTATTATATGCATCATTAAATTAATTCATAAATTAATTTCTGTAGAATCCACAATTAATTCCTCAAATAATACCTGTATCAATTCCGGAAGCATTTACTGAAGTAGTTTCTGAATTTGTCACAACATTCACTCCTAAATTAAATACTAAACTGATAATTCTACTTATCATTGAAATGATTCCTGAATTAATTCCTACATTCATCCCTGAATCAATTCTAGAGTCCATTCCTGGAAAACTAATTTCTGTTTTAATTCCTAGATTCATCCTCAAGTAGAATCCACAATGAATTTCTAGACTCGCCCTTGCATCGAATCCTTAAATAATTCCCAGATTCATCCCTGAATTATTTTCTCAAATAAATCCTCAAATAATTCCTAGATCAATTCCTGCATTATTCATTGAATAAGTTCCTGAATGTATCCCTAAATTAATTCCTGAACTAAATTCCAAATTAATTATTGAATTCATAGTTGAATTAATTCCTACGTTAATACCTGCATGCGTCCCTGAATTAATACCAGAATTAATTACTCAAGAACTGATTTTTGAATTAATTTTTAGAATCATCTCCAAATATGATTCACAATTAATTCCTGGATTCGCTCCTGAAATTCTTTAAATGAACCTCAGACTAATTATTGTATCCAACCTTTAATTCATTCCTGCATTCATCCCTTAATCAATCCCCAAATCAAATCCTTAAATGATTTCTGAATTTTCTCATAATTTGAATCCACAATTAATCCATGAAAGAATTTCCTGAATCAATTCCTGAATTGTATTCTAAATTAACTCCTGAATTTAGCCCTGAATTACTCCTCAATCAAATACTACGTCCATTATTCTATTCGTCATTGAAATAATTGTTAAATCAATTCTTGTATTCATACTTAAATTAATCCCAGAATCCATTTCTGAAAAACTAATTTCTGTATTAATTCCTGGATTCATCTTTGAAAAGAATCCACAATTCATTGCTGAATACGCTACCGCATCAAATCCTAAAATATATCCTAGATTCATCCCTGAATCAATTCCTTAAATAATTCCTGTATTAATTCCTGAATTATTAACTGAATTAGTTCCTGTATTTAACCCTACATTAACTTTTAAACCTAATACTAAATTAATTATTCTATTTATCCTTAAATTAATTTGTTTCTACATTAACTTCTGAATTAAATACTAAATTAATTATTCTACTCATCATTGAATTAATTCCTGAATTAATTCCTGCATTCATCTTTGAATGGAATCCACAATTAATTCCTAAGCTCGCCCCCGCAACAAATCCCGAAATAGCTCCTAGATTCATCCCCGAAATAATTCCTCGAATAATTCCTGGATTGACTTCTGGATTATTTTCTGCATTAGTTCCTGAATTTGTCCCTCAATTAACTCCAAAATTAAATACTAAATTAATTATTCAATACATCATTGAATTAATTCTTGAATAAATTCATGCATTCATCCTTGAATTAATCCCAGTATCTAGTCCTTAAAAACTAATTTCTGTATCAATTCCTGGATCCGTCTTCAAATAGAATCCACAATTAATTCCTAGACTCGCCCCTGCGTCAAACCTCAAATATTTTCTAGATCCATCCCCGAAATGATTTCTCAATTAATTACTAGAAAAATTCCTGAATTATTTACTGAATTGGTTCCTAAATTTGTCTTTACATTAATTCCTAAATTAAAATACAGAATTATTTTATTTATCATTGAATTAATTTGAAATACAATTTTCGAAAAAAAAAATTGTGTATTAATTCCTGGATTTATCCTGAAGTAGAATCCACAATTTATTCCGGATCTTGTTCCCGTATCAATTTCTAAAATAATTCCTAGATTCATCCCCGAATTAATTCTTAAAATAATTTCTGTATAAGTTCCTGTATTATTTTCTGAATTAGTTCTTGAGTGTATCCCTAAATTAATTCTTAATTTGAATGTCAAACTTATTATTCTATTTATCATTAAATTAATTCCTAAATCACCTGCATTCATCCCTAACTTAATCGCAGATTCCATTTCTGTAAAACTAATTTCTGTATTAATTCCTCAATTCATCCTCAAATAGAAGCCACAATCAATTCCTGGATTTGCCCCTGCATCAAATCCTGATACACTAAATATACTAAATAATAAATAATAAATTAATTATTATAATTCAATATTGAATTAATCCCAAAGTCCATTTCTGGAAAAAAAATTTCTGTATTAATTCCTGAATTTATCCTCCAGTAGAATCTACAATTAATTCCGGTGTTCGCCCCCGCATAAAATCCTAGAATAATTTCTAGATTCATCCCCGAATTAATTCTTCAAATGATTCCTCGATTCATTCCTAAATTATTTCTGTAATTTGTCCCTACATTAACTTCTTAATTAAATACATAAGTAATTATTCGGTTCATCACTGAATTAATTCCTGGATTAAATTCTGGATACATCCCTGAATTGATCACAGTGTCCTTTCCCTGAACGCCAAACTAATTATTGTATTGATTATTGAATTAATTCCTAAATTAATTCCTGCATTCATCCCTGAACTAATCCCAGAGTCCATTCCTGTAAAACTAGTTTATGTACTAATTCCTAAGTTCATCCTCAAATAGAAGCCACAATCAATTCCTGGCCCTGCCCCCGCATCAAATCCTGAAATAATTGTTAGGTTCATCCCCAAATTAATTCTTCAAATAATTCCTAGATTAATTTCTGGCTCATTTGCTAAATTAGTTCCTGAATGTATCTTTAAATCAATTCCTAATTTAGATGCCAAATTGATTATTGCATTCATCGTTGAATTGATTCCTAAGTTAAAACCCGCATTCATCCCTGAATTAATCCCAAAGTCAATTCCTGGAAAAGTAGTTATGAATTAATTTCTGGATTCATCCTCAAATAAATTATACAATTAGTACCTCGACTCACCCTAAAATTCCTGAAATAAATTCCAAATTAATTATTATATTCATCCTTGAATTTATTTCTGCATTCATCCCTAAATTAGTTTCTGAATCGATTCCTGAAATATTTTTGCATTTATCTATAATTGAAATCCATAATTGATTCCTAAATTCTTATCCCGAATTAATTCGTAAAAGAATTCGTGCATTATTTATTCAATTATTTCCTGAATTTTTTCCTACATTAACTCATGAATTCAATACTCTATCAATTATTCTATTCATCATTGGATTAATTCCTATATTTATTCCTGCACTTATCCCTAATTAAGCCTAGAGTCAATTCCTGGAAAACTAATTTCTGTATTATATCCTGGATTCATCCTCAAGGAGGATCCAAAATTAATTTCTGGACTCGGTACCGCATCAAATCCTAAAATAATTCCTAGATTCATCCCCGAAGAATTCCTGTATTAATTTCTGATTATTTACTGAATTAATTCCTGAATTTGTCTACCTTAACTAATTCCTCTACCTTAACTCCTGAATTGAATAATAAATTAATTATTCTATTCATTATCGAATTAATCTCATAGTCTATTCCTGGATGAAAAATTTCTGTGTTAATTCCTGGATTTATTCTGAAGTAGAATCCACAATTAATTCTGGGACTCGCCCCCACATCAAATGCTAAAATAAATCCTAGAATTTTTTCTCAAATTAATTCCTCAAACAATTCCTGAATTCATTCCTGATTTATTTTCTGAATTTGCCCCTACATTAACATCTGAATTAAATACTAAATTAATTATTCTATTCAACATTGAACTAATTTCTTAACTATTTCCTGCATTTATCCCTGAATTAACGCCAGTTCATTCCTTGAAAACTACTTTTTGTATCAATTCCTGGATTCATCTTTGGATAGAATCCACAATTAATTCCTGGACTCGCCCCCGCATTAAACCTAAGATAATTCCTAGATTCATCCTCGAATTAATTCTTTAAGTATTTCCTGGATTAATTCCTGGATTATTTACTGAAATAATTCCCGAAATTGTCCCTACATTATCTCCTGAATCAAAGACTAAATCAATTATTCCGTTCAATATTGATTTAATCCCAAGGTCCTCCTTCAAAATCCTGGAAAAAAAATTTCTATATTAATTTCTGGATTTATCCTCCAGTTACCAGTAGAATCCACAATTAATTTTAGGAGTCGCCCACGCATAAATTTCTTAAATAATTTCTAGCTTCATCCCTGATTCAATTCTTCAAATAATTCCTGGATTCATTCCTGAACTATTTCCTGAATTTGTTCATACATTAACTCCTGAAATGAATACTAAATTAATAATTATATTCAATATTAAATCAATCCCAGAGTCCATTCCTGGAAAACTAATTTCTGTATTAATTCCTAGATTTAACTTCAATTAGAATACGCAACTAATTCCGGGATTCGCTCCCGCATTAAATCCTAAAATAATTCCTAGATTTATCCCCAAATTATTTCTGTAATTTGTCCCTACATTAACTTCTGAACTAAATACTAAATTAATTATTCTATTCATCATTGAATTAATTCTTCAATTAAATCCTGGATTATTTTCCGAATTAGTTCTTGAGTGTATCCCTAAAATTATTCCTAATTTAAATGCCAAATTAATTATTGTATTCATCGTTGAATTATTTCCTAAGTTGAAACCCGCATTCATCCCTGAATCAATTCCAGAATCAATTCCTGCAAAACTAATTTCTGAATTAATTTCTGGGTTCATCCCCAAATATAATTCACAATTAATTCCTGAAATCGCTCCTGATTTCTCCCGAAATACACCCCCAATTAGTTATTGTATTCATCCTTAAATTCATTCCTGCATTCATACCCGACTCAAATCCTAAAATAATTTCCGGATAACCCAGAATTAATTTCTGGTTTCCTCTTTGATGGAATTCTTGAAAAAATTAAACATCCCCTCTCATTCAAATTATTAATAAAATGCAAAACTTACAAATTATTGGAATTTCTTTGGGAGTTGATACAGGGCAAAGTAGTGACTAAAATTCGAAATCCTTTCCCCCCTCCTTCTTTTCCCGAATGAAAGCGAAGTTTCAGAACATTATTTTCACCCTTAAAGGTTCTTAAACCGACAGCAGTTCCACAATAAATATTTCGATCCCCAATTTGGAGAAAATCTTCTTGACAATTTTCTGAAGGTTTGAGATCCAAATCCAAAAATTGGAGATGAAATTCCTGATCACAACGAGCTAGTCTGCTTCCTCGTAAGAAATAATTACAGTCTTGATTTTTCGGATATTTCGATGGATAATCTGGACTGCTAATCATATATTGATAACCCGAAAAAGTACCTCCACAAATTCCGGTTATCTTTTGCGTTTCACTTTCACATAAAAAACACTTGTTTAATAACAAAACCGAGGAGAGGAATAAAAAATTAATTAATTTCTTCATTTTTGTATCCTTTCTGAACTATTTTTCAGTTATTTAATTTTAATTTTAAATTTCTTCTGAAATGGCTGAAGTCGGAAATGATACTGACTGCCAGAGTGCAGGTAACGATTCTCTTATGACATGGGATGTTTGATTAAGTTAAATATTTCCAGGTTTCACTCGAGTAAGAAGATGTGTTTGATGAATGATAATAGTGAGAAAACAAGGTGTGCCGAAGAGGATGTGTATAGAAATCAACGCGGCGGTTAAAATTTGGAACGTTACTAATCTTTGACCCAATGAACGAGATTCACTTATATTATCGAAATTCCGTTTATATTTGTACATAGCGCCTACTAATTTTCGCCCACCAAATGTCCGGTTTTTTCCTCTGCTTTTCCCGGTTTTTTCCCGGTTGTAAATATCAAATCTCCTCTTAGGGGCCATCCATAAGCTACGTTACTAATTTAGAGATATTTTTT